>CAUHTR010002112.1:0-14440 GCA_959609185.1 Schmidtea polychroa
TGTCAAACAAATCTAATCTAACTACCGTACACCTTACATAAAAAACGGCAAGACCTTAAACAAAATAAGTTTTATTTCCTTTACAATAATTTTAAAGATTCAATTGTTACATTGTCAATAACAAATTCAACTTGATACTACTTTTGATACCACTTACCAATAATAGCTTGCCTTAGGGGCGTGTTCTCAACAGAGACCGCCTCAAAATTGTTCTTTACGGATCTGATATGATATTAACAATAGTATTCAAGACTTGGGGCAGACAACCTCTGAGCCACAAACGCAAGTAACCGGCATGTACCAGAGTTTACCGAAAGTAAGACCCCTTAAAGTAATTCTTAAAGTAAATCTTAAAGTAAAGTCTTACTTTCGGAGTTGAAATTATTAAATTTATTTTTTTTTGAAATTTTGAAGCTGGTGTAATCTTTTCAATAAAATTCGATATAATATTTAAATTTTTAAAATATTCAACCTTATTATGAATAGCCATAGAAAATCCTATAATATTAAATTAAAACTTGAAACAATTGAAAGATTAAGAATCAATGGCGGGAATATAACAAAAAAAGCAGATAAAACCAGAGTAACCTGTAAAATGATCCGGGACTGGGTTTTCAAAAAGGATCTTTTTATTGATTGTAGTCGTAAACGCGAATCTTTCAAAATTGGATGCAGGAGAAAGCCACATTATCCGCTTTTAGAAGAGCAATTATACAATTGGGTTGTGACTAAGAGAAGAATAAATAAAAGACTTCTCAGTCATAACATGATTAAAGAAAAATCATTGAATTTGGCTCAAATGTTAAATATATCATTTACAGCCAGTTCCAAGTGGATTAATTCTTTTATGAGAAGGCATTCTTTATCTTGCAAAACAATTACTCATATTGGCCAAGAAGATCATGGAAGTAATGAAGAGATACGCTCAGTTGCTGCTCAATATTTGAAGAAGGTTAACTTCTGTTCAAGTAAATTGGTCTCAGACAATATTTTTAATATGGATGAAACACCAGTGTATTTAGATATGGTTGGTAGCAGGACGGTTTCTTTCAAAGGAGACAAAAATACCGAAGTCAATACAACAAGCCAGTAGAGGGAAGTGTGCTCCTCAAACCCCTTCCCCCGAGAAATTAAAAATATTTTTTTTAAAACTTGCGATGACTCATCAAGGTCACGTGACTAATCAGCATCATTCAAGGTCATATGAGGCGTCAAGGTCATTCAAGGACATGTGACTCAGCCTTTTAAAACAAAGACATTTAAACAAAACCAATGACTCATCGATGACTCGTCATTTTTTAAACAAAGAAATTTAAACAAAAACAACGAGTCATTTATTTTTAGAACTGTTGGGTTTTTAATTGTAAGTCGGTACTACGGTCTGACTCCTTTGTGTTCTTTTTCAAAATAAATAAATAACCCAACACAAAATCTTTATTAACACTGTTGCAGTTACACTCTTACACTTTTTATTAGTTTACTCACACTTGACACAATCAGGTTTTGTCTGCACTTTTCAAATTGCCAACAAATCTCAACTTTAATATTTCCTTTATCGCTCTCGTTACTTCGACTTTCTTTTCTTCGACCAACTGGCAGTTTTGTTTTCTTGCCAGTTGCTTTTATACCCACTTGGTAATTGACTTTATTTTTGTCAATTAGTTTTGGTCTTACTTCCCCCCGGGCTTCCTCTTGGAGGTCTAATTCAATTTAAGGGAATTGGCTCATTTTCTTTGACGGCTCTTGTCACTTTTATTTTATCCGGCTAAATTAATTGCCTTCCCAAAATTGGATTTCTCAATTCGCTCAGGTTTTCCATTGTCTCGTGTTTCTCATTAGCTCGGGTTTCCCATTAGCTCGGGTTTTCCATTAGTTAATTAATTTTTAATTAATGTTTGTTTTTTGTAATTTATTCCTTTTAGGGAACTCCCATTGATTTTATTTTATTATAGCTGAACTCGTCTCATTATTTAGCATCCGCTCACACCAATTTCCCCCAGAAAATATTCATTTTTTAAAATTTTTGATTTTTAATTAATATTTTGTACTTTAAATTTTTATTTTGAATTTGGTGTTTTTATCGATTTTCACCTCATTTTTGTGCCTCTCTTGTTGAACCTCAACAGAACAAAGACTCATAAAAACAGGACTCCACTAGAACAAAGATGTTATTATTAAAATTTTTATTATTATTATTATTATTATTATTATTATTATTATTATTATTATTATTATTATTATTATTATTAATACTATTATTTGCAAAGTTCATATTTTCACAGTTTATTGATTATTATATTAAATATTCATAAAACCTAATTTCTGCATCAATTTCTTGATTATTTTCAACATTTTCATCATTTTCAATATTTTCATGATTATTTTCTTCAAAATTCATATTTTATTTAAAGTATTATTATTATTGTTATCATTATTATTATTATTATTATTATTATTATTATTATTATTATTATTATTATTATTATTATTATTATTTAAAACAATAAAATGATAATTTAAGCATTTTGCTGCAAATAATGTATTTAATGAAAAAATTTTCGACTATAAGATAGTCCTTAGTCAATTGACAAAAATAGATCCAAAATGTTATTAAAATAGAATGACCTTGATGAGTCATCGGTGGGTCACGTGACCTTGTTACTAAAAATAGAGTGACATTGATGAGTCATCGGGGTCGTGCAAAAAATGACAAAGAAACGATGAGTCATAGAGCACGCTTCATCCTACTCAGGACCATTCAAAATCAAGATGGACTGTTATGCTTTGCATTTCCAAAGCAGGTAAAATGCCCAAAGGAATGGTCATTTTAAATGGATTAAAGAAAGTACCCAAAGCTTGTATTCCAAATAATTTATTTGTCTTGCCATCAAATAAAGGAAGCATGAATTCAGAGATAATGAAGACTTGGATCAATGTATTCTTTGACACATCTGGTCCATTCAATTCCAGTGCAAAGCAGCTTTTAATAATGGATGAATTTGCCAGTCATAAAAACGAAGCTGTGTTAAATTTACTATTATGAAAAAAAATTGAAATTGAAAAATATAATCAAAAACTTAAAACTATTTTGTTAACTAATGAAGAATTGATTTTAAGAGAAGATTCGGAAGAAAATTGTGATTTATCAAGCAGTTCTAATGAATAAATTTTAAATTATTATTTTTATTAATTTTTATTATTTAATCTAATTCCCTGAAAGACCGGTCTTACTTTCGATAAACTCTGGATACATTGTTTTTCTACATATGTGTTATAAACGGCTGCAGAAAAATTTGATAATGTTATTTTCATTTTCACTTTACGGTTTCTATTGAATTCTTTAAAGCACTTTATTGTCTACAAATCATCTAAATTTGTCATAGATCACTACACAAATAAACAGCAATATTTCACAAAAACGGCATTTGTTAGAATTTTTCAGTGGATTTTCCAAACATATGTTGATTTATCAATAGTTTTTTTTGTTTAAATGAACATGCAAATTTGGTAGGTAATGTTTTATTTTTGACCTGGCAACCGACGGCTTGTGAGACAAATGAGGCTGAAAGCTGAATTTATTGCGATTTGAATAAAAATTTGTCTTAAACCACTTGCAGCTAGGAGCATCTTTGTGTGACGAAGGAAATGTTTAATTATATTAATTGTTGAATTTGTATAATTGTGACAAAAATTTTTAATAATTTTCAATGGGTTCCTACATTGTTTTATGTAGCACAAACCTGTATTATTTAATAGAAAATTTCAATGCTTTTCATTTTGTTTCGTTAATACTTTTTATGCTCTATTAATATGGAAGGAGCAGCATTCCAAAAAATATTTTACGAAAATTCAAATAACTTTGGATTTTTTGTCGCAAGTTTGAACAAAGTTCGGCTTGTCATATACTGTTCTTTGGACAAATGAACTTGCAGCGATCAACATTCGGTGTTAAAACTAATGAGAGGTAAATGTAATGAAATAAACACCACAACGAAGACGTAAATCCTTCTATCCGTCAATCGGAAACCCCAGAGGAAAATTGAATAACTTTGCTTACTCCTCAACAACATGGCTGATAAGTGTATCAATAGCAAAAAAGTAAAACCATTTGGCGTTTTGATGTCGATGTTATCTAACGCAATGATTATAATATAATTTATTAACTCGGAGCGTCAAGGTTCTATCCCAACACGTATTCGTTTGCTATTGGTTCTTGTGAATTTATTATATTTTTAATTAATCTTCTTTAGACTAGTTGGTTTAGATACCATAATCGGATTTAAGTCTCCTTGATTTAATTTTTGTTTTACCTGGAATTTCCTTTTTTTGTTGTTCTATCTATGTCTCTATCTATCAATTCATAATTTTCTTTTTTGTTAACTAATTGTGTCTTAGTATTGTTCTTTATACTTTCTTATTTCAAATTTTCGTTGATTTTTCATTTCCAATGCACAAAACAGCTAGAACTCGATGGGTTCGAGTCCAACAAGTTCATAATTATATACATCACTGGTCTCATTCAATGATTATAAGTATATGGAAGTGAGTGAAATGTTTCTGTGTTATTGGATGACAATAAACCAATAAAATTATTAAGTGGAAATTATCGATAAGAAAACAACGACAGTGAATATATTTCCAAATGACAATAATTAATGGCAATACAAAACCTAAAAATGCTAAAAGACTAAAAATCAGGGTTATCAGACATTATATAAATAATATAAGTTTTCAAATTCAAAAATTTCAAGGATTTCTCAAATCATTTTCGATAACTGGAAATAGAGGAAAATAAATTTTGCAAAGAAAAATAAAAAAATTAACCAATATTATCTCTGTGTTTTGATAAACTGAGTCTAGGTAAAGAAAAAAATTAATACAAATGTGTTTGGGAAAAAAATAATACCGATGAATGGAGTTGAATATATTGTTTTGGAAATTATTTATCTTTGATCCTAAGGATGATTCGTCAGTATTGAGATTCAATAAAGATCCTGCAAACATATCATTTTTTGGGCCTTTATAATCGTGAATAATCTGAATGTCACGATTCGAGTTCCAGAACACGTCTTTGTCAAGTTCGGGATAAGAATCATGCATCTCGTCTATAATCAAGTAAGACATCTAACGGGAAAAGTAACAATGCGAATGTAAGATAGGATCAAACCTTAATATTACGATGGATCATTTCGTCAATTTCGAAATCATCATCATCATCTCCAAATGGATTTATGAGAGATTCGGCAACCTTAAAGAAAGAGAAAAATAGATTGATTTCTAGCTGACTAAATTTTTTTCAAATTATGGAAAATCTTTAAGGGTTTGAAATTCAAAGAAAGTCGGTAACCATTATTTGACAACGGTAACACTCTTCTGACTGCTAGAAAACTATAATATAATAATCGGTAATTTCTTTTCGAGCTATTAAAATGGAAATTCAAGGAAGAATTAAAAATCCTGATTCAGAAATGAAAACAGAAGGAAAGGTTTTATGTTGAAAGGATTTCAATTTTGCAGTAAAGAAAATATTCTATCAAGAATTTCTATAAAGTAATTATTTTAAATATTCGTAATTGATAATTTTTAATGAATTCTTTGATTTTAATATAACAATTCAAATATTGAAATTGAATAAATTTTGTGCAATTATTGGCAACAATTTTATCATCAATTTAATTTTTGCCGCATTGTAACGGTATTTTTAGCGTCATCACTAGTTATAGATTTAACTTCATCCATTTAAAATAACGCGATATCCAAAATGTATTACTAAAACAACAGAAGTGATTATTAAATATTGATATATTTAATAATATATCAATGATATATTATTAAATATATCAATATTTAATATAATATCATAACTATTATTTTATAATAATAATTATTTTCTTTATTATTTATTTAATATTATTATTATTATTATTATATTATTATATTATTATTATTATTTAGAAATTCAACCTTTAGCCATCCCATATAAAAGACAAATTGTAAAAATCCAAACATCGGTACGTAAACATCGACTTTATCTTTAGAAATGAATTGTTCTGCGAAAACAAAGATCATAAAATAAGCATGAACTGATATAGTTGCAATCTAAAAAGGAAAAGTAGATGTAAAGAAAATGGCTACTGATAGGAAAACTCGATAAATACCTGTGTGTAAACCAATGGTGGATTTATCCAGTCATAACAATAGATCATGCCTAGACTGCCCCTGAATTTTGCAATTTCTTCAATTAGTGTTTCAACCCCTCTTTCTCCGATTGTAATTTTTTCAGATTCCGCTTGGTACACGAGATTAGAAGCCCATAAAGCCGGAACGAAATATTTTGCATTATTCGTTTCATATTCATTCAGAATTTTTTCCTCATCCTTCGTTAATAACCCTGTCATCAATGACAATATTATATTTTAATCTATAAGTGTTTAAACATTTGAAAATCCAACCGTTTTCAATGAGAGTTTTAAGATCGGGAAACATTCGTTTAGCTTTACTGGAAATACTGGCAAAGGTCATACAGAAGCAGAGATTCAAATAGCGCATAATCGTACGGCGATACATGACAGATTTATCGTCGCTTCCTATTATAAAGGTACTGACATAAATTGCCATACTATCCGGCCAAGGAATATCCATAAATTGATTCCACCACCGACTGACAACCAGTGTCACATAAAATCCCAGAACAAATGGCACTGGTATCATGTCGGCATTTTTTTTACTGAATGCACAAAATTCCTCAAACCTCCTAGAATAATAGGAATTTAAGGTTGAATAAAAGATTTCATCAATGAATCGTCCGATTAATTTTCATAAATAATTTAATTTGAATTAGTCAAGTGATTAAAAATTCAAAAGCACTTTTGACGCCTGAATAGCACACAAAATGTCTGGTTGAATTAGACCATTACAAAATATTTGGATGTTTACCAATAATAATAAATTGTTTTGAATAAAGATGAAGATTGACTAAGTGGTAACCGGAGGTCCCTTGTGTATCGGTTGACGTTTTTCCGAATGGAGATAATTCGGTATTGATAAGGATAGGATTTGTGAAGTGAATGAAAGATCACCTTCAATGCTAAGAGCCACACTTATTATAGAAAATTTGGTTCTCGGTAGTGAATATATAACAGGAAAAATTATTATAAAATATAGATCATGTAAAAAAAATACCACGCTAAAAAATACAAAAATATATATAATAATAAACATAAACAAACACAACCCATTTAATCAGTATTATATCGTAGTAGACTGAATATTATATCAAGACTTCTATCTTTAAATGTATCAATAAATAAAAATTCTTCTAACCCCGCAATGACTAGCAGCAAATTGATTCTCGTATAAATTGCTTAGCAAAATGATAATGAAGTAGTTCTGTTTGGTTAAAATTTGAAATTGTTGATATTAATTCTTCAATATGCATGGTTATTTCAATTGACTTTATTATTAATTTATTAAATAAAGATCATGTAAAAAATTTCAAATTATACAAATCAAATGCTACAATTGACTAAAAATTTGAAGTTTATAACACTAAAATTTTCAATGTTCTTCCATCATATTTGGTTGCTTATAGGGTTGTTAAAACCGGATTTTATACGAAACCGGTAACCGTTTCTGAAAACCCGGTTTGAAACCGGTCATCGTTTTGACTATACTCTAGGGCATACTGCATAGCAAACTAGACTTTTGATCCGAGAATCGGTTTCTGGCGGATTTCTACCAGAACCCTAAACCGCTTAATTGCTGGTCTGTATCAGGCCTATCGGCAGTCGGCACAAACGCGAGGGTGGAATTATTAATAATATCAATTTAAAATGCCCGAAATGTCATTAATTTGACATAACATTGAAGATATCTAAATCAGAAGTTTTCAATTCATGATCGGCGGTGGCTAAATCGTACAATAAAAATTGTTCAGTATATCGCAATATCGTAACGCCTAAAACACAGATCTAGTAAAACCACGTGGCAGTGATAGTACTAGAAATATGGGGTGAATTCCCTGAAGGCATTAATGTATTGTTCGTAAATAGAAAGAAAACGATCATTGTTCGTTAAGCCGAGTGACGCCACTGGTGATTAAAGGTCACTCTAAAAATGTCATACGCGGAATTTGAAAGTGCGAAATCAACAAAAGGTCAAATGCATAAATTCATCATGTCAATGTCAACGTCAGGTTTTTCTTGTATTTATTATTTTGTTAACCGATTTCCGGATCAAACTCGGAATGCAATAGTGTGTGCTACAAATTTGGGGAAACGGTTTCCGGTTCGTAAATACGAAAACCGGGAACCGGTTTGCGAACCGGAAACCGGTTAACCGTTGCTCGTTTAACATCCCTAGTTGCTTATATATAAACCAAAATGATTATGTAAATAACTCTTTTGGAATGATTTGTGTATTTTTCTTATGTGCATCCAATCAAGGAATCGCTTTTGTTTTGTGGTATGTGTGTGCATGTCTTTGTTTGCTTCGATTCGATTTCTTATTTAAAAACTGTAATGATTTCAAAAATAAATTGTACATAGCTTAATTTGTTATTTTCCTCCAACGATATAAATGTTCATATAGATAAAATTTTGTCAATTGGTCAATACAGAATAATGTTAATTATGTTACGCATGTGCAAGTGAATTTTGAGAATGATTATAGTATTTACTTCAATGACGCTATCAAGGAATATAAATGCAGATTACAGAGGAGTCGGATTTGATAATCGTCGTAAACCTTTCGAATATAAAATTGATAAATCATACAGATCAATATCTGAAACCAGTCGATGTTATAATACGGGATCTGCAGTTCCTAAACGGCGTCGATCAAGGCGATATGGTCAATGAATATAAATTTAAAATCATACCATATGGTATTATTCTTTAAAGTAGCCCCAAAAGCAATTCAAAGTAATGAATGGACTGGACAATACGGTCAAAATTGAGAACCAACAATGTTTGATTTAATTCATTTTATTAAGAAATCAAACAAACCTAATTATTATTATACAATTAATTGACATTATATATTCATTTTAATATCTGAAAATCGCATGGTATAAATGTAATTGAAGCTTCCATCATACCTAATGAATAGACATCATCCATGTGACCAGTTGCTAGTGAGGAAATGATAGTGCAGTTGAATATAGTTATATTAACCTTTTGTGTGTTTGACTTCTGTATTATATTTAAAGTTTAGTTGTATCTATACTATCTCTATAGATGAATATAATGCCATTACGCATAATTGGGGCTATTGACGTTTTATTGGAATTAAAACCACTGTATGAGGATAAGGATAACTAATATAATAAGACGGTATAAACAGGGTCGGATTTTCTGTAGGCTATCTAGGCTTCAGCCTGAGGCCTCAAGATCAAGAGGGGCTTATATTCAAATTGTTAGCAAAATTAAAATTCATAATAATTCATATTTCAACTTTAAATGCGAATTATTATAAAATAAATTTATCTAAACTGAATTTGGTTTAATCTTTAATGTATTAAATATGTTTAATTAAATTTGATAGAAAATATGATCATTTTTATTGCGTATTTTCTTTGTAGTCAAATATTTTCATTATTTGAATTTTGTTTCTATGTAAATGTTGGGTGTTGTGTTTTATTAGTTATTGTTACAAGTACTAGAAATGGTACTGAGAATAAATGTCTAAATAAATGTTCTCGACTTTTTAAAATTTATTTTCCTTGCCACATTTTTTATAAAGGTTAATAATAATCACAACATATTTCATTTAACATATTGATGTCTATCACAATATTGATGTATTTTATTATCAATCATGTAACTTACAAACTTAAAGATTGGAGGTGAAAGGTCCTCATAAGTGAAATAACCTAGGGCCTCTCTTCATCTAAATCCGGCCCTGAGTATAAGATAAGATATTATTTCTTAAAACTATCACCATTACTTACAATGTCAAAATTAACCATGGATGAAATTATGAGAAAAATACTTTGAAATTGAAGATTAATACTTTATAGCGAAAGTACAACCAAATATTCTTTGTAATTGTTGAAAGTAATGAAATTTGCTAATATTAGTTGATAAAGTTTCTATTGTTGGGTTCATAAGAATTTCTGATGGAATGTAATTATCGTTTGACTCCACATGTTCGATTCAAAACAACAAGATTCAACAAAATTATTTTTCAAAATTCAAATTCACTTGACCAATTCTTTATCCCACAACTTAGTTTATTGCAAAATTTCCCTTTCAATTGATTCTATTGTAGGTATGGAAGGATTGTCAATAAAACCTATATTTCACAAAAAACACATTTGCAAATTTGAAAACATTTATGCTATTTAAGAGTCAATAAGTTAATTATATCTTATCTGTAAAATTCTTGTTCTTGGTCACTATCGACTTGTTTTTGATGATATCTCATTTATTTTCATTTTGACATTATCAAATTTTATTATTATTAGACACATCATAAATTTTCGACTCAAGCATTATCAAGCATTATTCATTAATAAAAGCAAGCGGATAAAATGCTTCGCTTATTATAATAAACTGTATCGAAAAATTTTAACGGGGTGTCGAATTATTTAATTTTGATCCAATCATGAACCATTTTTAAATAATTGCTGAAATTTTACAAATTATTTATTTTCAATTTGTTATATATTGCAATCAATTATATTTAATAATTCGATAAATTTTATTGAGTTATTTTTTTTAATGACATTTCATTTACATTCATTTTGACAGATAATAAAAAATTAATTCTATGTGTTAAGTTATTACTATTGAAGTCGGTACTGGTTCTGAGTCCTCGTGCTCTTTGTCTCAGTTATCAATGTAAAACTCAACACAAAACACTATTAAATATCAACAAATTTTGATACAAAGTTCTCAATTACTCTTTTAGGTCTGCACTTTTATTAAAAATCGAAAGCAGGTTACCTAAGGGAGACTGCTTAATTGAGATTTGACAATGGTTTTTATCTTAAAATTTGAATTGTCTAAGCCTCTTACTCTTTAATCGCGATATAGTACTTCTCTCTTATCGACCGACTGGCATTTACCCAACATTGTCGTTTACTTTTATTTCGCTACTCATCCTATTTACTCGCATAATTAAATTAACATCGACAAAAATTTCGAAAAAACAGAATAATTGAATTAGGGTCCTTTCGAATTTGTTCACAAGTCTCGTTTTACTAATTTAAAAATAATAATTTTGAAAGGAAGCCTAATTATATTATCCACTGTTTACTGCTCGGGTTGCCACATACCTAATAAATTATTCATTTATTTTTATTTAATTTGTATTTATTGAATATCTTTTTCTGGGAACACCCAATCGGTTTCATATTGATATATTTGTGTTCTTCTCAACGTTCGCTATCCGTACATACAAATTTCCCCCGGAATAAGTAATTTTGATTTTTTTCAAATTTTTAATTAATTTTGGATTTTAGAGATTTTTGCATTCTATTGATTTGCACATTTCAACTTAGTTTGAGCTTATTTTATACTAACCTCAACATATTGTGTTGCATAGAATTATTATTTGATCTTTGCTTGAATGACAAATTAATAAAATATTAATCAAAAACGAAAACAGATCAAAGCTGATGAAAAAATGAAAGATTTTACTATTTAAATAATTTAATAATAATAAAATTGTATTATTTTTTTAATTAATTGATTGTTAATAATTTAATAGTTATTATATTTTATTAATTTAAAATAATTAAATTATATTATTTCTTTTTTTAATTAATTAATTTTCAATTATTTTAAATAATTTAATATACTGTGTTTCTACTGTTATAAGCCATATCACCACTTCATTGCAATTTTCATACCATGTAATTAAAATATACATTTATTCGGTCACTATTCTATTTATTACAAAAATGTCAGTAATCCTTAAAAAGCTAAAGAGTTACATCAATGCCTATAAACCTTTTACTGAAAAGGCTAGAGAACGAATAAATACAAACCCGGTAATATAATATGGGAAATTTGTAATAATTTAATTATTATTTTTATATATTATTTATTTGAATTAATTAAATTTTAACAACTTAATTATTTAATTTTAATTACTTTATTATATTATTAATTTACATTAGTCAATTTTTAATAATTTTACCATATTATTTATTTTTTTAATTAATTAATTTTTAATAATTTAGCGTATTATTTATTTTTTATATTTAATAATTTTTATTAATTAATTTTTAATTACTTTATTATATTATTAATTTAAAATAATCAGTTTTTAATAATTTAGCGTATTATTTATTATTTATAATTTAATTAATATTTTATTAATTATTTATTGTATAAATTATTGTATAAATTTTATTTAAAAAATTATAATATAAATTATTTTTGTATTAATTAAATGTTTTTGCCTCGATAACTAGGATTAAAATTCTGATTTCTTAATATTTAAACTATATTTAAACAATATGCGCTAACATCGAAGTATTTGATAAACAAATCACGACAAATTATGACAAAGAGAGACATTTTGTGTTTCTTAAGCTAAATAATTAAAAAGGCCAAAAACAAATGATTTGCAATTGCAAGTACAAATAGACATTCTAATGTGACTCTATGCGAAAACAACGAATAATAATTGCATTCAAATCCAATTTGAGCTAATGTAACAGATATATATTTATATATTTGTTTGATTTTGATGGACAAATAGTGATACAATGCACACAAACACAAAATTATGAATCAATCACTTCATACGCTTTTTAGAATTAAATTGTTTTTTTTGCTAAAAATTATTTTATATTTAATACCGAAATTAGCATATAAATAAAATCAAGCGATTAGACATGTATTTCATTAAAATAAATAAATTTACTTTTTATAAATTCCATATAAACCAAATCGATATAAGCAAGACAGCCCGGTATATAAAGTTGCAAATACAATCATCTCAAACCATATTATTTTATAAATACTTCCTTTCCACCTTAAGCATTTTATTAGTGAAATAAAACTGATAAATTAACAATATACCTTAATAACAACCTTAGAAACGTCCAATATTTTGATGTCGCAACAGTGTTTATATATGTAATCGTCATGATTAAATATATTTTAGAACCTACAATTCATATTCGTAAATAAATAATTATATAATAATTATTGTAAATGTAACATTAAGAATACGAATTTTGAATTATCAATTATTAATTCGAATTATTAAAACACACACTTAGAGATACATTTCTGTAGAAAATTTCAACATTTATTTTAATATTCTTTTTTCTTATAATTAATTACAATTTAGCTTTTCTAAGAAGTATATATAAAGTATTATTATGTTATCATCATGAAAATTTGGACTATTATTTTAATATTCCATTATAATGAACTCGATATTTTTAAGGATTAAATTAAAGTTATTAGTTTAACAAATATATACTAAAGCTTTATGTAACCACTGAAAAATTACAAACTGTTACACAAATGAAATTATACGTATTTTACTCATTTTCAACGTGTTATGTTTTCTATGGTGTTACATGATGTGTCATCGTGGATTTTTCTCAATGGTTCAAAACCAACTTAATTTTTTGAGGGAATTCTTTATTAAATTGGCATTATTTTTGGGTTGTTAAAAAGCACAAACGAGCAAAGATTAAACAAAAATGTGAATTTGTCATTTCTTATTTATTCTGAAAAATTTGTAATATTTAAAAATACATTTAATGAATAAAATTCATTTTATTTTATTAACTTTATTTTTAAATTTTAATAATAATTAATTGTATCAATAATAAAATAATCTCAATGAGAAAGATGAATATACTTATTTGAAATATTTTGAAAATGATAGGAATTGGTTTCCGTTATTTTTAAAAGCAGTAATAAATTCGAATTTTAAAATGTTCTATAATTATATATATGCGAATGGAATTAAAAAAAATTTAATTTATTTGAATACTGATTTGAATAAATTTTGATTGGCTGAACCACAGGGTATAAATATTTTGCTACAGAGACAAATATTATGGGCATGTGGTAATTTAAAAATTATATTTTTATGAAGTTTTTTTAATATTTTTAATCTTTAGATATTTATAATATTTTTTTTAAAATTAAAATTTAGTATTTATTATGAATTTCAGTTTATTTATAATTTTTGAAAACAATATGACTTATTAAATTCTCATTTAAATACATCTTTGGGGCTATTCTAAAATGTTTTCTATTATAAATTATTTTAGGAATTTTTTTAAAATTATTGCAATAATTTTCTGTTAGTGACTTGATAAAATTCTTAAAATATATTGAAATTGCATATTATTATAATTAAAAAATTCCGTAATTAATGGTTGCTGCCCGTATTTTTTGTTCGCCATTGTGTTAGCATAGACAATTAAGCCCACCTAGATCGATATATATAACTGGGGAGCATT
>CAUHTR010002113.1:0-30561 GCA_959609185.1 Schmidtea polychroa
CTTTCGAATATAAATTTTTGTAAATAAAATTATTTTTATTTGATTTATTGGAATTATTTTATTTTTCATAAATTTAAACAAATTATTCAACATTGACAAATTAAACAGCGTAAACGGGCAACCTGGTCAACGGACCATCAAAGAGTAGGTGAAAAGGATTCAGCTATTTTTTGTGCCAAGCGTAATCTATGAATCGTATTGTGAACCCTCTTCCAAATACAATATTTCATTTTCATATTTGAATTGGTGGATACTTTCTGAAATTCCGATTATATGAATTATTATTTTAGAAAACAAATTAAAAATTTGCGTCTTCTTCCTAGCGGAAATGTAATCAAAACCAAAAACTCATATAATTAAATAAAGGTGTGTTTTTGCAACTGAGAATTACGGATTGTACTACACCTGTTTCGACTGAATTAGAATTTCTATAATATAAAAAACATCATAAAGTCATATTATTTAAACACACAAACTTATCGGTGTATAAAAATTTAGTGTTCAAATGAATAAAAATTAAAATATAGAAATTGAGAAAAGAGTAGAAAAAACTAATTTAACACACAAGCACAGCGCATAGTAAAAATGCATGTTAACATACAAAACATAAAAATGTTTGAATGAATAAAAATGCTAACATATAATTATAATATTATTATCTCCAATGTGTCAAAACAAACAAGGGATAAACCTTTTGACATATATTCCGACAACTCCACACTTTTAGTTGTAGAGAAAATGACGAAAAAACGTCGTAAGATTTATTTATAAAATTACTATAAATTTAATATTTATTAGTATAGAAATTATTATAGAATTTCAGATATTTCTGTTAAAACTCTGCCTTTTTACGAAGGTGAAGAAATGACAGCCATTTCAAATATTCAACAAATACAAAAATGGATAAATTTACAAAGGAAAAAGGT
The DNA here is from genome assembly GCA_959609185.1 of Schmidtea polychroa. Taxonomy (NCBI): domain Eukaryota; kingdom Metazoa; phylum Platyhelminthes; order Tricladida; family Dugesiidae; genus Schmidtea; species Schmidtea polychroa. Next base: position 927 of record CAUHTR010002113.1, read on the forward strand.
GGTAGCAAACAAATTATTTCAGAAGAACAGGGATATAATTTCTTCCGTAAATGTTTTAAAAAATATAAATCCTTGGTGATTACTTTTTTGTTAATAACTATACTTCAAAATTTATCTAACTTACATTAAATCGAAATAATTCAAAAATAAATTTCATGTATAAATTCCTGAAAACTGAAAAGTTATTAAAAATAAATTATGTTATAAATCTAGAATATTTCGGTACTGAATATGTCGGTATTGATTTTTTTTAAATGTGATTAAAAATTTTGATTTTAAATCTCAATAAAAAGAAAAAGTTATTTGATATCAAAATTACAGGCTTTTTTCAATTTGTGCATTTTTTCCTTTGTAAAATATGCCCCTTAAAACAAAGGGCATTTAGAGTGTTATCGTAAAGAGGTTATCGTAATTTAGTGACAAAGTTGCAACTTGCCGAAAATCCACGCTCCGATTCAACACTTGTTGGCTTTATAGTTCTCAAGTATTCGTAAGAGCTTTACAAATATTTTCCACGAGTTCCTTCTTCTTCGAAAATTGCAATCATCTTGCGGATTGTTTTAGATAAATCTTTCGAAACGTTTAATTTTCCTTTGTTCGAAATTGCTATGTCAAGCTTTTTTTCAATGACAAGTCTGCAGTGCTGTCAACAAAATCGTTGGCCGATGAAACGTTGGTGGAAGAAAGATGTTCGTCCGCTCATTCAGACAAACAACTGCATTTACAATGGCTGCTTTGCTAAGGTGCTCAAACGACAGCACTGGATTCAAATTTTCGTATCGTTGATGGTCCTTGTGCAGGTAGTGCAACAAGCTAGAAAAAATCGTTCGACGCTCATTTATTCGTCACACCAACACAGCTTTCAATTTAAAAGCTAATTCCGTGTCTCCAAGGTTATTTACCATAAACAATAGTGTTGTAGCGGCTGAAAACACGGTGTTGCAACATGTCAGCATAATGCTTCCTCGGCTAATTTCACTGGCGCAAGGCATGTCACAACAGCTAAAATTGTGTCGAATTCCTTATCAGTTATCTCTATTTTGAACTCAAGGTCAATTAGTGACTTGCGAATGCAGTTTGTCAATTTTATGAAACATTCGAGCATTGTGTGCAAGCTACTCCAACGACTTTTGGAGTCGAGTATTAGTGGAAGGGTTCTACCAAATTCGTCTACTGTGTATTTTTCGAGCGTTTGATCATTTTTAGTAGGACTACAGCGAAAACATTTCACAACGGTGCGCACCTTAGCGATAAACTGCTGCAAGTCATCAGTCAGTTCAATAGTGTCGTCCTGCATGTTGAAACGATTTTCTCTTTAGCAAGTCGATTTCATGTTTTGTTCTTAGATTTGTATGGAGTCAACTGGTACTACCACCAGTGCTCGAAGTGAGGCGGGATAGCCGGGATATTATCCCGGCATTGATTATGTAGGCGGAATGGCATCCCGGCACTTCATTTCATATAATCTATAGGTTTATCCCGGTACTTATTTCATTTTATAGGCACACAAATACTGCAATTAAGGTCACACATAGTACATCCATATATGTATGTATATATATATTCTTTATTCTCTATTCTCTATTCAATTAAGAATTTCCCAAGCAGCAGTAATGGATAGGTAGGTACACCCCCTGAAACTTATGATTAAATGGGTGGACACCCCCCCCCCCCCCAAAATAATTTGTTGGACACCCCCCAAAGTTTTGCAACACCCCCAACTGAAAATTTCTGCATAAAAGCCTGGAATCCCGGGTGCCACAGCATGCCTATCCCGGCACATATTTTGTTCCACTTCGAGCACTGACTACCACCATGTGATTTTATTTCTTTGTCACATTTCTCACACTTTGCAAGTTGATTTTCTTTATTACACAGAAAATAAAACCACACAGGATTTTCGTCTACTTTTACGCCGGTGTTGAACTCTTTGAATACTTCCTAAGACATGGCGGGGGCTTCTGGATATTAAATTAATAATTAAATTCTTACTTATTAAAAATGAAATAACAAAATTAATATTTTGTTAAATTGATTTGTGTGATTAATGTTTTCTAATAACAACAACTCTTATTTAATATTACTGCTACTGTTGAATTTATATTTTTAGCAGAAATACTGGTATTGAACCAAACCAATACCGGTATTTCGGTACTACTGGTATTGGAAGCACTAGAACTGAAGTTTTGAATTTTTTTTTCATTTTCAAAAACTTTTGACAATTTGCCTAAGAACTGATCATTACCAAAAATTCTGCTTTAATTAACCCATTAGCTTTCGTGATCCCCAAATGTGGATTTGGATGTTTATTTTATACAACAAAATTATTATCCAGTGAAAATAAATACTTCATGTTGTTCCAACCGATTTTTTGTTTGACAGTTTGTGGCCTATACAAGTGTACTAAACAAAAATATCTAACATCTACGACAAAATTTTAAAGCATCTAGCAGTTAATGGGTTAAATCAAAAGATGACATTTCGGTCTTCGGTCCATTTTTTATTCATAATTGAAAAAACCCTTTCAATATATTCTGAATATGCTGAATAACTCAGGACAAAAGATATTTTTACGTTTTATTCTTTTCAATATTTCAAAAATATATAATTCTATCTTTCTGGGCATTCGAATTGTTTTTTCCAATCAGCGATACTACAATATCCTTTCATCAGTTCAATAACATGAATACCGCATTTTCTGAAAATTTAAACAACTGAGGTGTGCTACAAATTAATATTGATGCAATTATTGATCATAAATATTATTACTTTAATTTAAAATAATTTAATATATACTTTAAATATACAAATTTAACACCAACAGTTATTTCAACTAACTGATCACACTTATAACATTTAAAGTATTTTTTTCAAATAGGAGTTTTGGAACTTTTTACATTAATAAAAAGACCCCACCAATCATACATACAATCCAGTATTTAACAATATAAAACCAAATAAATTTCTCAATACAGTAAATTGCTGATACGTATCACACTCAATGGGCATTTTGCTGTATAAATAAACCCCTCAAAAATTGAATAAAAAACTGATTCATTAAAATTCGATATCTGACACTCTTTATTTTTATGGTTTTTAAAAAACTTGAATCTTACCTTATGAGACTTATCTAAAATTTACTGTACTATTTATTTCTGATTTTGACATTTTCTTATATTTATACATCCATTATTATTCTATCAATTTTCATTTAAAATTCTTTTAACTAAATAATTTGGAAATTGTTTTAATGAATCTTTCAAAAAAGTACAATAATAAAAATTTATTTTAATAATTTTGAGTTAATGCTACCAAAATATATTTCAGAAATTTCTCCAGTAATTCTATCAATTTTTATTCCGGAACTCCGCCAAAATGACAATTCGTTATATGAAAGATGTCGCGTCTACTAAATATTCCGCATTTTTTAGACTGATTTTTCGGTATGTTTATTTTTAATAATTTTTCATTTAAATCACAGAATAATGAAATGATTACATAATAAATTCTTAGAGTCAATGAATAATATTTGTCTATTTCTCATTGTTGTTTTTAACGCATATTTTTAATCTCTATCATACCAAATTGTAAAGTTGGAAAGGAAGTGTCCACAAAGCGATCGTGCCGGAAACAATTTGCTATGGAGCTCTTTTTCTCATTGTCATGTCAGTTTATAAATTTGTTTTAAGCGATATTCAAAAACGGTAACGGAATATATCATTTTCATTTCAAGACAAATTTTTTGAAAAACCTTAGAAAATTTGAAGCGTTTTGCAAATACTGCAACAGTCATTTCCATTTGATTCCTATCAGTTTCGTGTTGGGCTTCTACGTTTCTTTGGTTGCAAAACGATGGTGGAGTCAATTCTCGTCAATTCCTTGGCCGGATCAGATTGCCATTTACACATCAGTTTTCATGAATACTGCCACCGATGAAGGAAAATACGCCAGACGCACAATAATGCGTTATATTAATCTATGTTTTGTCATGTGTTTAAGAAATATCTCAACCGAAAGTATGAGGTTATATCCAACTCATGAGACACTAATTTCCGCAGGTAAAACATTGTTTTATTTTATTATACATTTTTTGAAGCTAAAAAGCAAAATTCATTTTATATTTATTTTTGTTATAAAATAATATAAAAAATATTATTATTATTTTATTATATTATTATTTTTACATTTGCAGTAATCTTGCTCGTATTTCGGATGTTGTTTTGAAATGTATCAAATGTGTTGAATGGTTAAATTATTAAGTTAAATAATTTTTATAGATTGATTGTTTAAACAAAAAATAAAAATAATTTTGTATGTAAATTGAATATTATTTAAAAAAATGTTAAATAAATTTTTTAAATATAGTTTAATTTAAAAAAAAAATGATTTTTGTCGTCATCTTTAGTTGAAGCCATAACAATTCAAAGTTTGAATATTTATTTATTACAAAGATCTGTTAGTTAAAACAATCATATTTTGAGCGATTAATTCAATTAAATGAAATTGAGTAATATATCAAATATAGTGTTAAATGATTACTACAATTATTATTTATTTGTGATTGTAAAAATTGGAAATGTTTAAAAAATAAATTTAAAAAATCATCGTTTATACGATGTGAAATTTTGAAAAGTGTAATGAGATATATTGAAGAGTTTTAAAAATTATATTGGAAAATAATAAATTTTACAAAAAATTAAATATTTCAAAAAACAATTTACTGAAGTTTACTGAATTTCAAATGATATTGAAACTATTGTCGCTTATATTGTTTTGAATACAGATCATTAATAATGACATATATCTTTTGTGAAAATATAATTTTATAATTTTTAGCAGGAAATTTGAAATTATTAATTCCAATACAATTACAACTTACGATTTCATCATCAAATTCAAAGTATTGCTTTTATTAAGGGCTTTTGACTTATCACGAATCCTTGCAAATCAAAGCTCAAGATTGTGACAAAAACCGGCTGATGTTGCCTCTTATTTGGGCATATAATATGATTAAGAAAAGCAAAATGGACGGAATTATTTCAGGACCAACTCAAGAAAATGAAATGTATGAACTTATTACAGGTTATCGAGAAAAAATACGAATTTTATACACATACATGTGGATTATTCCTCCATTGATGTATTCACAGGTAATTATGTCATTTTCTTTTGATGATATTTATGATGTTCATATTTCGCGCAAGCCCGTTGTTATTAGAGAAATATTGGACCATCAGTGGACCACAACTTTTAGGATGAAATATTTATTGAATTCATATTAAAAATAAAGTTTCAATATTGTTGGGTGCTAGTTATTAAATAAATAACACGTAAAGTGAAGTTGATATATTATTCCTTCCAAAACCTTTCTAAATCCAATCATTTGCATTTCTCTTACTAATTTATTAATATTTTTTATTTTTGTCTAAATTTCTTGCTAAATGAGAATTGATAAACTGCATTTATCCATAATTTTTAAACATCACTGTAGTACCTGTGCAATACAATATATTTAATTTATTTATCAATAAATTAATTAAATATTTCAGAAATTAAGTTTGTTTTAATGACTTAAAAGAAGAGCGAAAGAAACTTTCAAAATACAGATCAAGAAGCAGAAGAAAAAGAAAATATTATTTATGGATTGTTTTTTATTCACTACAATGGTGTCAGAAGTGTTCCTGGCTTAAAAGAGATCAAGAAGATTTATTTGTCTTAAGAACCATCAATACCAGCACCAGCAATATCAACATCAGCAACCATCGCATGTCTGCTCGCCACGTGCATGTCTGCCCAGCATTAGCACCATCCTCAGCACCAACAGCAACATCAGCACCGTCAATATCAGAACCATCAATACCAGCAAGAACAACATCAGCAACCAATGCATGCCTGTCTGCTCAGCATTCACACCATCTTCAGCACCATCACCAATTGCACCAACAGCAACATCATCACCAGAAACAAAACAACCAGCTTCAACAGAAACACCAACAGAAACAGAAGCACCATCACCAACTGCACCAACAACATCATTAACATCAGCACTAACAGAAACAGCACCAACAACAGCATACGCTCCGCGTACTAGGACGGGGGCTAATGTAGTGCCTGTGCAATACAATATATTTAATTTATTTATCAATAAATTAAATAAATATTTCAGAAATTAAGTTTGTTTTAATAACTTAAAAGAAGCATGAAGGAAACTTTCAAAATACAGAACAAGAAGCAGAAGAAGAAGAAGAAATGGAAGCAACATGCAATCTTGCTATCGAATAAAATATTAATTATAGATTGTATTTTATTCACTGCAATTAGTAAAACTTTTGACTTTAAATTTCCTTTATTTTAATTTCAAAAATTTACAAATGGAGAGAGAAAAATATAATTTTATAAGAACAGAAAATTTTAATTCTTCAGAAGAAGAAGAGGATATTCTTGAACAAGTTTTAAAGAAGAAAGAAAGGTTTTTTCAAATTAATTCGGAAAATATAAATTCCACATCTTTCATTGATAGTTCAGTTAAAAATGAGATGGAAATACGCGAAAATTATCCAAGACTGGCAAAAGAAAAAAGTATTTTAGAATTTTGGGAGCAACATAAAATGCAAACGCCTTTATTATATCAGGTAGCCCAAATAATATTTGCAGTCCCTGTTACACAAGTTAACGTAGAGAGGGCTTTTCAGCTTTAAAATGTATACTATCACCACAATGAGCAAATCTAACAAAAGAGAACTTAAAAAATATTTTAACTTTTAAATTAAATAATAAAAATAAATAACAGATTGTGCTTTTTTCCTAAATTTTGAACCCGAACCTGAACCAAAATTTTCCGGGTTTCAGTCTCTGCTTTATTATCTGTGCTTGGAAAAGGCAGTGCTTAAAATCCGTGTTAAATATAAATCAAAATACACCAATAATCTGAAAAAAGATGAAACAATTTTATTAATAAAATTTAACTGTAAATTAGGACATCGATATCTTTACTGATTCATAGTCAATTTATATATGTTAAATCATAACTATTATATTATTTATATTATATTATTTATAGCTATCATTCATTTATTAATAATTTTTAATCACATTTTTTATTATTTAAATATAAATTTATTTATTAATTATTTCCATGAAAATGAAACAGTTCCAACTTTTGAGTTTGTGTAAAGATATTTGAGGTTATAATAATTATATTGTAAATAATATTTTTTTATAATCACTTTTATTCTTTATATTTTTATTGAAATTAGTTATAATTAAATTTGTTATAATTAACCCTCTAACGCCTGATTTATGTCAATATGGAAGGCTTATGTGAGCAGTAATTTCGGCAGTTATATGCAGGGAAGAGGGGCTTTAAAAAGAAGTGAAACGGGTGGGAGTAACTGAGAGAAGCCATAAAATAGACCAAGAACACTAAATAGTGCTATTCACTGAGAATTGTTTGCAACAAACTTAAAGCGCTTCAAGTGGTGCCTATCAACCTCAAGGTTAAGGTGTTTTTGATTCATTAAAGTGATCATTACATTTACTATCTTTTTTATTTGTAATTGTTTACAATGTTTTATCAAATTACAAGGTCAGTTTTTCTGCATTGAACTTCAGAATCCTAATATAAATATTTCATTTTACTTTTATTTCAGATTGTCATTATAACCGTGTACACTTATTGCTTATTTAAAGTAATTTCTCTTCAAACTGCCGGTCAGAATTTGGATTTCGGATTAACAGGACAATTGTTTATTCATTTCTTTTCATTCTGCGAGTTTATTTTCTACATGGGTTGGTTAAAAGTTGGTAAAATTAATTATTATTTCACTCATTTATTGCTTAGACATACTGTAGACATCCTAAATGATAAAGATAAAAACCGAATAATCCATATCAATAAATATAATGTCAATTGAAAATGAAAAGAAATGAGACGTGAAAATCAAAAGAAATTCTTATAATAATAAAAAGTTATCGAATAAAATATAAAAATCTAAAAAATGTAACAGCAATCCTTTTTATTTTTTGATAAAAAATGATTTATTGATGGCTATTTATATCAAATATTTTCTTCTAGAACATTCTAAAATTTTCTAGAAAAATTCTAGAAGCTAAATTTTGTATTTTTCATCTTATAAAGATGAAATACTGTGGACGTTTTCATATTTGGTTCAAAATTATTCAAACTTTTAATAAAAAAATTTTCTATAGATTTTCTACCCATATATTATCGAAAGTTGTTCTATCAAACAATTTATGTTTCATGAAATTTTTCCTTTAACTTCAATGTTTTATTTCACTTTGAAAAAGGCCTATTTTTAAAATTATAACTCAATTATCTAACGATCAGGATACGATAAAAATTTGTTTTATATCTCAAAATGTTTGTTATTATATGTTTCAAATAATGATGTAAAAACCTTTGATCTATGCCTTATACTTTCGGAGAAAATCACATTGGACCCATAGGTCACACCGGTATCTAAATGTAGTGATTTCCAGAATTTCGGTAATCTATATGCGTACAATTTTGTCGGTTTTTTCTTCTAATACTTATCTTATATTGCGTAATTGAATGAAGAATTATTTTTACATTTACATATTTCAAAAAATAATTCAAAATAATTCGAATCTTTTACTGAATGTAACCACCGATATTTGAGAGTCAATTGGATTATATATTTTTACAATGCTAAAATATCTAAATTGAATGAAAAATAAAACAAACATCACTTTATTGTCGGAAAAGTATTTTTTCTTTTTCACTACTGACTTTTTCAGATTCCTTTATTTTCAGTTCTTTTTTATTTCTTTTAGACTATTGATCAACATTCTCTTTTATATTTACTACAAGTTTCAACAGCCTTTTTTATAACCAATTGAAAAAGTCGGTACCGAAAATTCGTGTTGAATGTAGAACAAAATATTGATCTATTGTCTAAAGAAATAAAAGACAAATGAAAATAAAGGTGATTGTATTTATTAAGTTAAATCATATTATGCTCATACTTTATTATTATTGAAATGAATTTTTTGTCCACTCAATGAAAATATATTGGTACCATTTAAATAAGTAAACAAAACCGTCAAATAATTGAGATATATTGTGTGATATTTTTAAAGTAAAAGGTGAAAAGTGTCTATATTAAGACTTTTTACATAATTATAGAAAATTACTTTTCTATACTGTGACAACAAAGTTTGATAACTTATGGGAAAATTTGGCCCTGTGAATAAGGATCTGACTTTTCTAGGCAATGTCTCCATTACTTAATTCAAAAACGACAAACCTGATCTTTATATCTGGTGTATTTTCAAAACTTCTGTTCTTTCTTCTTCGTTGAAAAACTATTTCATCTTTTAAAGTAATAATGTTTTATTTTAAATTATTTACTACATGTATACATTAGGTTTACTACCATTCTTGGTGAAGATTTGGTTTATTGTATATATTTAGTCAAATTTATAAATAATTTATTAAAATATGCTGAAAATATTGAAGGATTCATTAAGAGTCGAAATAAATCAAATGACTAAACAAAATGTAAATATTTTATTACTTGGTCATCAAAATATTTTTGGTTTGTGCTTATGAAAAAGCAACAATGTATAATTCACTATCATACTCATTTCTAGGAATGATAATGGCAACGTCATTGACTAACGGGGTATTCAAGATACGTCCATGGCTTTGTGGTGGTTGAAATAAACAATATTTCTAAGCTCTACTCCTCCCGATAGAATTGATTATTATTAAAACATAACATACACATAAACATGGCTCTGATTTAAATATTAAAAAATGCTACTCGAAAATCTATTATAAAATATATTTAACAGGTTCATTGTAATCATCAGACAAGAAAGAAAAATTATAATAATACTATTTTTTATTATCATTGTCGTTATTAATATTTGTATTATTTATTTTCTATTAATTAGTAAAATAATGAACATTTTATAATTCTATTTTTATTTTATTTATTTTAATATTTCATATAGCCATATAGCATCATATATATTATTTTTTAGGTTGCCGAATCACTTATCAACCCCTTTGGTGAAGATGATGAAGATTTTAATATTGAGCAAATTATTGAAAGAAATATCGTAGTAAGAAATTTTTATTTCACTTGTATATTATTATTATTATTATTATTATTATAATTATTATTATTGTTGTTGTTTTATTATTATTATTAGGTGTCCAATATTATTGTGGATGAAATGTGCAATCGTTTTCCTCCTTTAAGAAAAGATTTGTTATGGAATGAAATGGAATTTATATTTGAAAAAGATGAAGATGACAGTGATACTCATAGTCATCATTTGTTCATTGGTACTGTTGCTCATCTGGACATCCATTCGAATTCCTCCAGTGAAGTTTCCTTGTATGAAGAATGGCGAGCTGATCTTTAGTTAACTCCTGAATTTTGCTTTAAATATAAAAGAATTTATTTTTAACATATTTCACTGATTGTCTTTTAATTTTACTTGCTAATTACAATAGTTAATTTTACTTGATAAACTTTTTTTCATTATTTGTTGAAATTGTAAAATCTGTAAAGATGAAGCATTAGTAATAAAAGAAAAAATCACCAGTGCCAAATCTCTTCATTATAGTTGTAATAATAATAATAATAATAATATAAAATGATGATTTCTTGGTAGCAGCATTTATTATTTAAAACAATAAAATGATAATTTAAGCCTTTTGCTGCAAATAATGTATTTAATGAAAAAATTTTCGACTATAAGATAGTCCTTGTCAATGACTATCTTATAGTCAAAAGTTTTTTCATATATATATATTACCACTTAAGTTATATTTTGTTGTTCTTTCTCTATCCCGACGTATGTCATCATAATGTAATACGGCCAGTATGCTATATAAAAAGTAGAATTGATTATTATTTTGAACATTAACTAAAGCCTGGCAGTTTTTCAGGTAATTTGGCGTTTTAATGTAACTTGAACCTAAGTAAATATCTTGATTTATATATATAATAATGTAAATAAACTTACCAGATACATGTATTATGTCTGATAATTTAGTTGAAATCATAGTAACTTCTAATATTTTATGAATTCTCCACCCACTACTTTGTTGAGTGTATTTCTCCAACTTTTCTTTTAATTTTTCAATTCCATCATTAATAAATGAAGATGACATTGTAATTGCTTTATTCGACAAACACCATTTTTTAATTTCACCATCCTCTTTGATAAACTCTGCACAAAGTCCAAATTGGATTTTTACTGTCCCCATTCGTTGAATATGATCTTCTATTTCTTTGATGAGACAATCTGGAACAACAATGTCAGGAGAATTAATTGCAGATACATCGCTTGTCAATTCAACACGAGAACCATTTAAGTCAGACTCCCGACGTGGACACAATTGTATGTTAGAGTCTCCATTTCCGTAAAATATTGACTTTCGTTTTGTGGTGCCAGAGTTTTGTCTAACTATATTTATAATTAATATTAAACAACTTAAATAACATAACTTGTAACATATTCTTTATATTCATTTTCGATTGTACTATAAAAAATTAATAATTGTTAATAGTAGAAAGAGTATTACTTTTAGTGATCATCCAGCTCTTCGTTTCTTCGAATCTTCTAAGATGGTGTCCGTGTTGTCGTACAAACATTAACCACCTACATTCCGGACATATGTAACCCGATAAGGTAGAGTCATTTATCTTGAAATATGATGATGTAACTGATTTACAGTTCTCCACATCTTCATGACTTTCGTCAATATAAAATTTATATAAACTGCATCCGTTCACTAAAAGAAAATAATCATTAATATTAGATAGAGAATAAAAAATTATTCACTTATATAAGTTAAATTAAAAGTTTAAATGACAAACATTTGAAAAGTTACTGCTTATATATTACACATGATTAAATTCTGACCAATAAAAATCAAGGAAGGGGTAGGAAAAATAAATGCATTACGTTGCGGTATTTTAAATATATTTTAAAACACATTTTGATGCTAAAGTTGACTTATTTAACATTTTCATAATAATTTAATAAAAAATAATGTGATGAACCCACAAAGTAATATCATTTTTCATCAAATTGCAAAACAGTAATAACGTTTTCATAAAATTGTAACAAAGTAATAACATATTTCAGATAAATTTTCAACAGTTGTAAAATATTTAAGCAAATTGTAACAAGATTAGAAAATATTACAACAAAGTAGTAACATATTTCAGAAAATTTCAACAAAGTTGTAAAATATTTCTCAAATTGTAACTAAAATAATAAAAATATTGCAACAAAGTAATAAAATAATGATGTTAATTGGGACAAATCAATACATTATTTCGAAGACGGACAACAAATTAAAAAGAATATTGTAATAAATTGTGAAGTCTTTCAGTAAATTACAACAAAGTAATAACATATTTCGGAAATATTTCACCAGATGTAAAATATTTAAGCAAATTGTTATAAGATTATAAAAATATTGCAACAAAGTAATAAAATAATACAACATTTTAAACTCTAGATCAATCCATTTTATAGAAAATTAAATTTTATCACTATAATATATGAATAAATATCCAAGGAAATTACGTTAACGTATAATAAATACAAATTTATCGTAAAAACATGTGTGTATTATACACAAAACAAGATACATAGTTTTTAACCAATTATAATTATAGAAAATTAAATTTTATCTATTTTATCTATTTTATCTATATGCATAAAATCCTAAGAAAATTACGTTAACTGTATGAAAAATACAAATTTATCGTAAAAACATGTGTGTGTATTACACACAACATACGAGACATAATTTTTAATCAAGCTATTTTATAATTACGTTAACTGTATGAAAAATGCAAATTTATTGTAAAAACATGTGTGTATTGCATACAAAACAAGATACATAAATTTTAAAGAATATGTATTGATTTGTCCCAATTAACATCATTATTTTATTACTTTGTTGCAATATTTTTATTATTTTAGTTACAATTTGAGAAATATTTTACAACTTTGTTGAAATTTTCTGAAATATGTTACTACTTTGTTGTAATATTTTCTAATCTTGTTACAATTTGCTTAAATATTTTACAACTGTTGAAAATTTATCTGAAATATGTTATTACTTTGTTACAATTTTATGAAAACGTTATTACTGTTTTGCAATTTGATGAAAAATGATATTACTTTGTGGGTTCATCACATTATTTTTTATTAAATTATTATGAAAATGTTAAATAAGTCAACTATAGCATCAAAATGTGTTTTAAAATATATTTAAAATACCGCAACGTAATGCATTTATTTTTCCTACCCCTTCCTTGATTTTGATTGGTCAGAATATATTTATTTTTCCTACCCCTTCCTTGATTTTGATTGGTCAGAATTTAATCATGTGTAATATATAAGCAGTAACTTTTCAAATGTTTGTCATTTAAACTTTTAATTTAACTTATATAAGTGAATAATTTTTTTATTATCTAATATTAATGATTATTTTCTTTTAGTGAACGGATGCAGTTTATATAAATTTTGTATTGCCGAAAGTCATGAAGATGTGGAGAACTGTAAATCAGTTACATCATCATATTTCAAGATAAATGACTCTACCTTATCGGGTTACATATGTCCGGAATGTAGGTGGTTAATGTTTGTACGACAACACGGACACCATCTTAGAAGATTCGAAGAAACGAAGAGCTGGATGATCACTAAAAGTAATACTCTTTCTACTATTAACAATTATTAATTTTTTATAGTACAATCGAAAATGAATATAAAGAATATGTTACAAGTTATGTTATTTAAGTTGTTTAATATTAATTATAAATATAGTTAGACAAAACTCTGGCACCACAAAACGAAAGTCAATATTTTACGGAAATGGAGACTCTAACATACAATTGTGTCCACGTCGGGAGTCTGACTTAAATGGTTCTCGTGTTGAATTGACAAGCGATGTATCTGCAATTAATTCTCCTGACATTGTTGTTCCAGATTGTCTCATCAAAGAAATAGAAGATCATATTCAACGAATGGGGACAGTAAAAATCCAATTTGGACTTTGTGCAGAGTTTATCAAAGAGGATGGTGAAATTAAAAAATGGTGTTTGTCGAATAAAGCAATTACAATGTCATCTTCATTTATTAATGATGGAATTGAAAAATTAAAAGAAAAGTTGGAGAAATACACTCAACAAAGTAGTGGGTGGAGAATTCATAAAATATTAGAAGTTACTATGATTTCAACTAAATTATCAGACATAATACATGTATCTGGTAAGTTTATTTACATTATTATATATATAAATCAAGATATTTACTTAGGTTCAAGTTACATTAAAACGCCAAATTACCTGAAAAACTGCCAGGCTTTAGTTAATGTTCAAAATAATAATCAATTCTACTTTTTATATAGCATACTGGCCGTATTACATTATGATGACATACGTCGGGATAGAGAAAGAACAACAAAATATAACTTAAGTGGTAATATATAAGATAACGCCAATCAAACATTTTTTTCACGATTAATTTCGACAGTTTTCCTGTCATCATCAGGTGGGATATAATACTCATTAAATAAAGGATTTTAAACAAATTTAATTATATATAAAAATTTTTTTTATTTTATAAAAATATTATTTTTTAAAAACTTTAACATTTAAAATTTAATTTAATAATTTAAAAATTTAAAATTTTTTTATCAATTATTTAATTTAACACAACAATCAATACATACAATACACAAAAGCTTATTTAAAAACACTCAACACACAAGTATTTACAGCATTCTGCACATTAATTTTCGGATTCAATGATTTTATCAACAACGCCTCACAAATCACACGTTCACAATAATTATCGAAGTTTTTTAATAAAATTTTAAAATCAGACATACCTATTTTAATCTTACAGCCCTTATTGTGCTCACCAATATGGGTCAAAGACTTCGGTCTACAATGTTCTGGAGCTCGAATACAGAGATGACGGGAAGTCTCTCCAATGTATGTGGCATTACACCCATTACATGTAAACTGATAAACGAGATCGGAACACAATTCAACCGGAGTCTTTGACTTATTAATAAACATATTGCGTACTTTCCATGAAGTTGACACTATCCTATAGTTTAAATTCCCTAACTGCTTTCTTATCTTCACTTTATAATCCTTAAAACCTTCTGAGTACGGCAATACTAACACAAATTTAGGCTCATCATCCTTGCTCACACTATTTAATTTATTTAACTCATCAGACTCACACACCTCAACAAAATCACACCCAGATTTTAACTCATCAGACTCACACATCTCAACAAGATCACACCCAAATTTTCTCAAACATGGATCCTTAGGATTTTTAATAAATTTGTCAACAGTCTCTTTCACCATAATAACTAAAAAGGATTTTGAATAACCATTCTTCATCAACAGTTCAACCAACACGTCAACACTCTTTACCGAATTTTTAAAAGTAGAAGACAAAGACCATGCACGATAAATCAACCCCTTCACCATATTTCTTTTATACTTGAATTCACAAAAACTTTCGGAAGAAGTATAGAGACCAGTATCAGTTGGTTTTCTATAAATCTCTGTCTCATAGTGTTTCTCTTTGCGTTGAATTAACAAATCCAAGAAAGCAAGCGATGATTTTTTCTCCGTTTCACATGTGAATACAATGTTTTTATGTAGACTGTTCATATAATGCAAAAACGGGTCAACATGCCTCTGATTTTCAAATATAAGAAATATATCATCCACATACCGTTTATAAACAGTGGGTTTCATACCTTGGAATATATATATATATATATATATATTTATAAATGTCATAAATCATTGAATTTTGTTTTTAAGACTTAAAATGGAAATTTGAATGGTTTCCCATGAAGTTGGTTAACATTTGCCAATTTGAAGCAATGAATCCAAATCTAGCGATCAATGTTCTCAAATATAATAAAGATCCAATTAAACAAAAAACTAATGATATTTTCAAGAATCCGTTCGTTGACTTGGTATATAGAAGTACTTCGACGGGATCTCAGATATATCTCTTATTGATTGAAGAAGGTAATATTTCCATTAATCATTAAAAATATTAACTAAATTTTAGAATTAAATTATCATTTTTTGGCTGTAACTAATCTCGATCGACTGCTGAATTACAGAGATAGAGTAGAAGGAGTCAGAATCCAATCACATTGATGGGTTTCAAAAACGTCCTGCTTTTGAAAGACATATAGGTCTTTGTAGGAAGAATGTGGAGCGGACGACTCTATAATCAATGCCAGAGAATAAATATATCGAATTTAAAGACTGGAGTAAAACTATAAAACAGCAGTTTGTTGTCTACGCGGACTTTGAATCAATATTACCTCTAGATGACAAGCACTTCCAAAAACATGAGTCGATTGCATCTGAATTTGTGCTTCTTCATCAAGGTTGTCCGATTCGAAATGAAACATTTGTTGGGAAAAACTGTATCATTCAGTTTATACAAGCATTGGATGATATAGCTACAGACATAGTTTATCCGTGGTATAAAATTAATGGATCGAAGGAAATGATGGAACTCACTTGGGAACAGCAGGAAGAATTTACGAATCAAACTCATTGCTACCTTTGTAAAAAGATTATCAATATACCTGTTCGGGAACATGATCATTTTACCGGTCAATATCTCGGAGCAGCGTGTCAAGATTGTAATTTGGCTAGAAGAATCAATCCGTCTTTACCTGTTGTATTTCATAATCTTCGTGGATATGACATTCATCATATATATTAAAATATGCAATTGGAAAATTCCCCGATTGGAATTTAAATGTTATTCCTCAATCAACAGAAAAGTTTCTCACACTTACAGCGACATCGAAAGGCAGAAGAATTAGATTCATTGATTCTTTACAATTTTTAAATAGCAGCTTGGCAAATTTATCAAAAATTTACCATGTCTTCCACTGACCTCAGATGTTTTCGAATCACAGATGATGACTTGTAAAACCATTTTTCCTTATGATATGGCTACATCAATGGATGTTTTACAGTCAATAACAGAATTACCACTGATTTGGGAGGGAGTTAGTCAAGAAGATTATATACATGCAAATCGAATCTGGCAACAATACAACTGTGAGACACTGCTAGATTACATGCTAGTATATCTCAAGCTGGATGTTTTTCTGTTGGCCGATGTTTTTGAAGCTTTCAGAGAAAAAACATTTGACGAATATGGACTTGAGGCTCTATCGTTTGTTTCCATACCCGGATTAAGTTGGGCATCAGCTATTAAACAGTTACCTGAACCGGTAGAACTTATTCAAGATCCAGAGCTTTACCGTTTATTTGAAGCTGGTATTCGTGGTGGAATGACATTTATCAACAAACATCATGTTGAAGCTGATGAATCAACACAAATGTCATACCTAGATGTTAATAATTTATATGGATGGGCGCTGTCGCAAAAACTTCCTGTTGGCGAATTTAGATGGATAAATGATCAGACTGAAATGAATGGTATTGTTGAAAGATGTACAAATGGGGATGAGTTTGATGGAGATCGTGGATATGTTCTAGAGGTTGACATCGTCATTCCTGATAGTATACAAGATAAGCTAGATGATTTACCTATAGCTCCTGAGCTTTGTTATCCACCTGGTAGTAAAGTTGAAAAGCTGTTGTTAACTCATGAGCCTAAGAAAAACTATGTAGTTAATGGTAGAATTTTGACAGAGTGGTTGAGTTACGGCGCAAAAGTCATAAAAGTTAATCGTGCTGTAGAATTCAAGCAAGTAGCTATTTTCAAAGGCTATATTGATTACAATACTCAAATGAGAGCAGCTAGTACAGATTCATTTCAGCGAGATTATTATAAGTTAAAGAACAATAGTTTATACGGTAAAACCGTGGAAAACCTTAAGAAACGTATAAATTTGAGATTATGCAGCAAAAGCAAAAGATTGATAACTTATTGTAGTAATCCTATGTTTCGTCGTAGCATCAAGATTGCGGATGATCTCATTGCTGTTATACTTGATAAGGAAATGGTGTGTTTAGATAGACCAATGTATATTGGACAAACCGTACTTGATTTATCTAAACTTCGCATGTACCAGTTTCAATATAAAGAACTACAGAGTTATAGAGAAGAATTCAATTGTCAAATTAATATCGTAGCCGGTGACACAGATTCCTTCTTTTTAGAGTGTAAAAATGTTGATTTACGCTTACAACTGTATCCAAAAATGATTGCCGATGGGCTCCTAGATACTTCAAATTATCCAGTGACTGATCCATTGTTCTCAGATAAAATTTGTTCGGTTTCGGGAAATTCAAGGATGAGAATAAAGGAAATCAATATAAAGAATGGGTGTTTCTTCGACCCAAGTGCTACTCACTCCAAGGCGATAAAAACACTCTAAAAGCCAAAGGAATAAGTCTTACAAATTCTAATATCACCCATGAAGCCTATAAAAAAGTGTATACTGATGGTGGATCAGTGAGCATCCAACAAAAGAGAATAGGAAGTGTTAATCATCAGTTGTATACTTTCATTACAGAAAAACGAGCTCTCCAATGTTTGGATGATAAAAGGTATTGGTTCAATTCTAATGAAAGCTATGCCTACGGTCACTATAAGATTCGTCAAATGCATATTGCAACTGCTATGTCTAGAAATGAATGCAAATCGAAACAAGCACTTTAACAATTAAATTTATGTGAATAATAAAATATATATTGTGAATTATTTGACTTAGTTAATTAAAATGTGTTTTATCATTTAATTATTCAATTGTCCAATTAATTTAGATAATTAGTTTCAAGTAAGAAATATTATTTTCGTGTTTATTTTATTTATTTATTTATTTTTTCCGAAAAAGTAATATCCGGTTTATCTAAAATTAACTCAGCGTTTTATTTTATAATAAATTAAATAATTTCTAATTAAAATTTTATTCAAATTGAAATATTACTGTTATAATTTACGCTCTTGTTAGAATATAATGTAAATATAAAATTTAAAAAAAAAATAAATAATAAAAATAAATAAAAAATAATAATAAATAAATAAAATAAATAATAATAATAATAATTAAATAAAATATTAATAAACTAATTAATTAATTAAATGTAATAAATTAAAAATTAACTAAAGTAAGTAACTAAAATAAAAACATAATAAAATAATTAATTAAGAAAATTAAAAAGAAAAAATAAATAAATAGAAGTAATTAAATAAAATTTAAATTAAAAAGATAAATAAATTAAAAAAAATAAAAATATAAAAATAATAATAATAATAATAATAATAATAATAATAATGATAATAATAATAATAATAATATAATAATAATAATAATAATAATAATAATAATAATAATAATAATAATAATAATAATAATAATAATAATAATAATAATAATAATAATAATAATAATAAAATAATAATAATAATAATAATAATAATAATAATAATAATAATAATAATAATAATAATAATAATAATAATAATTTGTTAAGAAATCAGTTATTAGAAATATGTAATTAATGAACAGGTCTGTTGAAAATACATTCAGATATATCATAAGCAAAGTGATAGGATAAAGTGACGTCATAAACTTTGTAACAAGGTTTGAATTCCAAAATAAAATTAGACTCTAGAGAATTTAAATTTTATGTATAAATAAAGTTTTTAATTTTGATATATTTGCAATATAATTGTTGGCCTAGAACTGATTTCTAGACCCACAAATAAGTTTGTGACTGAAAGGTGTCGGTAAATAGCGTACAACTTAGCACTAAGTCTAGTAAAAATCCAAAAATCTAAAAAAACACCAACTAAACATTAATAAGAAAGAAAAACACACAAAAGTTAAAACATCTAAATAAAAGTAAAATAAAACAGCAAGTCGTATTACACGTATTATACTCAAATATAACCAAAAAACATAAACTAACCAAAACAAATCCGAACTCGCACACCAAAAACCAGTTATATATACCGACACATTTCAGTCACAAACTACTCTTTATGCCAAATTTTCAAAATTTTGTGTACAACCTTATTTGTTCGAGAAACCTTCAATAAGTAAGGAATGTTCGATTATATTATAATTATTGATGTTTATATTATATTTTTTAATGTCATTATGTTTTCCTTTTGTTTTCTTTTCCACAAGAGTGACTAGGGGCGTAATGATCATATATTGACAAGCGAACCGAGCCAGTCTTGTGTCTAAATTAATTATATCCGTCGCTTGGGTCTACAACCCACGACGAGTGCAATATTCACCTATATGTAGTTATATGAAATTATGTTTTAGGTCGTCGGAGGTCGTACCACTTTATGGTATTAGCCATGGAGTTAAGTCGGCAAATTCCCTCTAGGATGACGGGGCTCTCAGAGCTTGTATGAAAATGAATAATTAGTCAGTGTTACAGTACCTTTTGCTGTAGCATTGACCCACACAACATTAGGACCTACCGTAATGAGCACAGTGTAGCCACGAAAGTAAGTAAATTTTAATTAATCGACCATTTGGTTTTGCACGAATGAATACACCTAAATTAACATTAAATGTTTGTGAAAATATGTATAACACTAGAATCTCGAACGGGGAAGGACCCCAGACTCAAAATCACTACAATACACTCTGTATGAATAATTAATTGACTAATAAAATGATCTTCTCGTAAAGAATTTTGATTAAAATGAATAATACTACTAATTTAAATATGACTGCGTTATCGATATTCCTAGGGATTAATTAATGAGTATATATATATATATATATATATATATATATTTGGTAATCTTAAAAAATAGAAATTACAATTTTCCATAAATGAACCCCCCCTCTTCTTTCCCTCTTACCATTACCCCATCGTCAATCAATCATCATCAACTAGATCCTAGTAAGTTCTTTGCACACTACTTCCCGCCTATTGACAAATCACTGCCGGTTCCAAGGAATCGATATTTTAATATACCTTAATAGTCTAATGACATTCATTTCGCCCTCAACTTCGGGGAAAGACAAAAAACACTAAACAGAACTCAATTCAACTAACTCTCGCATCAACCCCAACCAAAATCACGTTCTGTTTTCCCGTTCCCAGCAGTCAGGTGTAATTCATTAAATTCTTACAGGGGAAGTGAGATCTAGATAGCTTTGCGGTGGAGCTGGAAGAGAAAGCAAACTAGACTAGAATTTTGGATATTAAATAATTCGTAATATAACAATATTTAAATTGAAAAAGAAAATCATTGTTGAACATTAAAAATTAAAGTTGAACACTAAAAGATAAATTAATCATAAACACAATAAAATCTAAAATAGATGAAGAAATATATCACTTTTAACACATTAAAAACAAACATAAAATCGTAATAAAGGTATCTTCGGAAATCAAACCAAATCCTCCGATGAGAGGATAACGAGGTCTGACTCTGAAATGAAAGAGAATCCCGTTGGATATCAATGTTAGAGCGATGGAAAACGGTGGTTAAGGCAGTTATAACCCGCTACAAACGGTGAAACCACAAGTAACTGAAAAAGTGAATAAATTAAGTAATAAAACTGAATTACCGTTTGGTGAAATAAAGTATATCAAGCCACTCACAACAATCACAACAAGTAAAGAGTAGGAACTCGAGTGAACCACTCGGAACCTTTTTCATTATATGTTTTCACTTTTAATGGTAATAATAATACTTGTATGATGCTTTCGGTCAAATCGTTATTAATATTAATTATATATTTACTAAACCAAAAATCTTTTATTAATGTAATGTTTTACTAAGAATTCCTGAAAACAAATTCTCCTACCATAGTGGTTAGGGTTGTACATAAGGGACAGAATATATCAAGTTCCGATCCACCCATATATGTTGTAATGCAACTTACCACCGCAGATTGTCATTTACGCTTGTATACCGTTAAAATTAAACGCGCCCGTGAAAAAGTATTTCATCCATAGTCATTGTTCATTTGTGTGGAGTTTCATTATAGTATTGCCGGTTATAGTGTTTGTGTGTTTATTTTTTTCCCACCAAAACCATCTTCCTCCGTTTTATATTATGTGTTTTTATTTTTGTAAACCTAGAAATGTAGAGTCAACTCGATCCGGATGAGGAAGAAACCGAGCTGAACAGATCACCTGCCTACGGACTCGCTGGATCTGGTACAAGATCCACGAGTGAAAGCGAGGCGGACTGGAGGATCTTGGCCCAGTCATCCGAACCGGGCCAGAACCTGGAGCCCCGGCGTGGGTCAAGCAGGAGCCATACAACAACCTGCTGGAAGAAGCCCGCTCGCAGACCGAGATGGCAGTCGCGGAAGCCAAGTATAAGCTTCGACGAATCGAGGATCAGATTCGTGTTGTCATAGCCGGCAAATTAATAGAGGAGACCGAAAAGGAGCTGACTCCTCGGAAACGCGGGACGCCCCGGAAGGTCATCCCTTGAGACGAGTGATTAACCAGAATGGGATCTCAACCCTTATCAAATACGACGGACATATTTATAGCTTTGATCTTAGTAACTTGAAGTTACTTTCTGGGCATCAGTGTAATAATTACTCGCATGTATATGTGCTGTTTTTTATATTTTTTCTTTAAATATGAATCTGGATAATTGCAATTGCGTATGATAATATAACAGTATTATTTCAGAGTTATGATGTTAAGGGTCAATAGTTTTGTTCATATTGATTGCTATATATTAAAGATTTGGGATCGTGCGCTTAGGTTGAGATAGGTGGCATTTAGCTAATTCTATCGTTGTGGGATTCTTGATGGAAGGCTGTCGGTTAGATTGGAAATCACCTCATGACAAATGTTGGGATGTCGGTACGATTGAGATAAATATTTAACCAAAATGTAGAAACTGATTGAATTTCATGGCCAGTTTGCTAACCCCTCTTCAATAGAAATACCTGAAATATAGTTTCAACCCTGATATGGCTTAATAGCTTAAATTACAAACCGGTTCATCACGGCCACTAAAATTGAAAGGGATTCGTGCGCCCATTAATCGATGGTTTACATGAAATTTCGTTTATTGCATTTTGAATAGGGGAGAAAGTCAAGACTTACCCTGTGTGAATTTAATAGCTTTTCTTTTGTTTTCTAGTGTTCAAACTCCTAGAGAATTTATGGAAAGACCAGGATCAAGCCCAGCAACAAGTGGAGGGACTCCAGGCCAGAATCTCCAAGTTCAAGGGGCGATGCCGGGAGCTTGAGAGCACCTGGTTTAGCCCCACCGAAATGAAAAAACGATTGGTGCTCATACAACAACTCCAACTACAAGCAGCCCAGAATCAGGCGGAGATCCACGCCCTAAAGATCCAGGTACGTAATCTGGAGACCCAGCTCAACCCAAAAGCTCATCGATCGAGAAATGACTGAGCGAATCCGGCTTCTGCCAACCGAGCTGACCAAACAACGGGAAATTAACCCACATGAACTTGAATCACGAATTGTAGTTGAATAAATAATTATGAATGTTCACTGAAAATTTGCTCTGATAAGGATGCGTGGTGCCTGAATTGATGAAAATGATGAGTATGTGTAACAAGCGTGATGAGCTGATCTCAGTATTGGGAAAACAAATTGGTGAAGGTACCAGGCAAAATTGGCAGTCCGTGAACCCAAAAAAGTGCCCGACAATTATAGTGCAAATAATGCGCTCACTTTTTGCGAGCACTCACCCTCTTGCTACAATACCAACGTTGATCACTCGACGGGTATCAAGCGGAGAGACGTTTAATTTTATTCTGGGTTACCTGGAAACAGCACGACAAGGTAAAATGTATGCTTACCTGTAATCCACCATAATGGTTAAAAATATATAAAAATCATAAAAAGTTAGATCTCATTTTTATAATTCATAAAATTATTCAAAATCGACAGAATTAAAAAATGTCTTTCAAATTTCTTTCAGAGATATGTCTTTTTCTGATCCACAGAAAGTTCGATGAATAGACAATTGTCTATTATGAATCCATCATTTCTTACTGCCTCCAATGTTATGAATTTCGGGTTTCCAGTTGCTATGTTTGACTCGTCCTCTGGTTGTTGGAAAGCTCTTGAATCATCCGGTTTGTAAATTTCATATTTTGATCTGTTTTTAAAATCTTTGTTATATAATGATACTTTTACTTTATATCTAAAAGGCCAAGCAAGTAAATTATCGTATTCTCCTTTAAGTATAGCAAAGTATAAAGATAAGTAACTACCCTTACCAATTCCATCTCCATTTGGATATGATTTCAAACATAATTTATATCCATAATCAGAAGTGTAGACCGGTCGACTCATTTCTGGGCTTTGATTTTCAAGAAATTCTTTTGCATTTTCAATTCTCCAAATTAACTTTCCACTTCTCGGAGCTTTTGAATCTGTATTCAGATTGTGAAGTGAATCTTTTAAAGATTCGATATCTTTGGCAATTCTTTCTAACTCTTGAGCGCTGATAGAATGACCAGAGTCAACTTTTGTAAAATCATTAATTTTAATAGAAACCATTCTAAAATAAGAACCTAATAAGCTATTGTGACCATCGGCAAGTGTACATTGTCTTGAATCAAATGTAATACTCCCATCACAACCTATCTTTGACAAATCACATTTTTTCGGTTTATTTGGACAGACATTAAAGTGCTGTTTAATTTTCACATCATTTAGTTTACAGTTTGGACAATTCGCTCGAAAAGCTTCACATTCGGGAGGTTGAAATTTTGTTAGTTGAATATGTTCAGTTTCTGGACAACTGACCATCATGTGACAATATTTGCATAATCCCTTCAATTCTTTAGCTAAACTTTTGTCGAGTGCACATTTAAAAGAATGCTCCCATAGGTCCTCCACACTAAATAGTTCTTTGCAATGAGGGCAATTAAATTTTGAATTAGACATTTGATCCTTGTAAATTGCTTTTACATTTGATTTAAATTCTGTCATATTTTCACTGCACAATTGATCGGATTTATAAGTTGATCTTGATACGTCATTGTATATAAATTTTTATTTTATACTACGTAATTGTACTAAAACTTGTCTTAATTATGTATGTCAACAAAATTGTATATGTTTGTGAAGCACTCATTTAAACAACGATGAAACTCATGAACATCAAATTTATCTCATTAATAAATTCTGTTACTTTCATTTCGGATTATAGATCAATATTTTTATTTATTTCACATAAAAAAATTTTTGTTTTAATTAATTGATTTTTATTGGCTAATGTTTATTCATTAAATTTTGATCAAGATCTTGTAGTTATTAAAAAACTTTGAAAAATTGTTATGGTTCAGTAAAGAAGTGCAGAAATAGAATTTAAATATATAATTGATTAAATTTCGAGTGAAAATTAATTAAAAATTGAAAAAATCGAAAAATCACTATTATTTTTGAATAGAAGCAAAAAGCAATTGGAAAAGCAAAGAAAAACTCAATTATTTTAAATTAATAAGGAATTATGAGAAAATTTGACTGTATAAATGCAAATTAATTAATTAATTAATTAATTAACATTTTGCCTACGATATTAATCATTTCTTTTAGAAAACAAATTTGTGGTAGCGTAGTGAAATTTATTTTTGTTTATTTAGCAATAGCATCAAAAATAGGAACAATTGTTGATCAAACTCCTTGAGAAAAAATTTTAAAAAAATCAGTACTGGTAAACAGAGAAGGAACATCAGTACGTAATTATAGAAATTCCAGATATTGGAAGTTATTAAAACGTCAATTGTTAATAAAATGATAGTTTACCTTTCAAAGGCTTATTTAAAGGTCCAGTTCACGGAAATTTATGTTAGAAGACGGACGAACACTAAAGATTTTGAGACTAAAGTACTACATGATAGGGAAGAATAAATATAGGGTAAAGAGACACATTCAGAACAAGGAGTGATGCGAGATTTCGGTTTATATAACCCATTAACAATTTGAATGTGATTGATCAGCTTATTTATTTATGTTATAATGACAATTTTAATAAGCTGTTATTATATATTTTATTTTTATTGATGATATCCTTTTTATTGATATCTTGATATTTGGTTCTTGGTGGCATCATATATTAAATTAAAATACACTCCCCATGCATAAATAATTAATTAACAAATAATTTTAATAATAATTAGACGCAATGCGTCACAAATTGTTACTTGATAAATTGTAAAATTGATTAAATAATTTTCAGTAATAATAAAATAATTTCTTTGTCAAATTTAAAGTGAAAAACAAAATTCAAAATAAAACCCACAAAATAGTTAGATTAATGACGTCAGTTTTGCTCATTTTTCATTTCTAACGATTTTTTTTGATTAGCACTAAGTACATAGACAAAGATTTTTATTAACATTTGCATTTTCAAGAAATAATTGTACAGACAATATTCAACTGTGTTTATTATTCGTGATCTTATGTCAATTAACAAGAATTCTAAATTTTACAAAAATGGAACAAAAAATTGTCTTAAAATAACAAATATTGAAAAATCAAAAGCAAACAAAAGATTCAGTATGTTGAGGTCTGTAAATTAAAATGAAATTTAGGTTAATAAGCGAAAAAAAAGGCAAATAAAAGCGGGATCGTGCACAGAATTAATAGTAAAGGAAAGTGCGATGGAAACAGTAGTAGAAAATGCAAAAAGCAATTACGAAAGGCGAGAATCCGGAAATCCGAGAAAAATCAATAAATGGAAAAATCATCGAAATCGAATGGGAAAAACGGGACAGGTATAGATTAGCTAATGGTCAACAAGATGATGGTTAGGGATTTATCAGAAAAGAGTTAGAAAGGGTCGAAAAACATTCAAACGTATGAAAACAGAAAACGTTAATTAATTAATTAATTGGCTAATGGAAAACCCGAGCTAATGGGAAACCCGAGCCAATGGAGAACCCGAGATATAAAGGAAACCCGAGCTGGGTAAACAAGAAGAAAGGCAAACAAAAGGAAGATATGGGCCCATTAGCTTGACACAATGATTAATGGGAAAAGAGTAAGGAGAAGATAGCGCGCGTAGGAAGACCGGTAGGGCCATTAATTATCTGGATTCGTTGGACCATTATGGATGACAGCCGAAGCAAACACGTAGGAGAAAATGTCAAACGAAAGATTGGCTCGGCAATAACCATTTGTCATCCTGATTTCGAGGAGTATATAAGCAAAGGGAAAATCAGAGAAAATCGGCATTCTGCCTCAGCTAGGGTTCGAAGAACTAGACAGTAGGGAAAGTGGTAAACGAATTAGGGAAGTAGGGAAAAGAAGAAATAGAATTAAGAATACGGAAAGGCGAAAAGAGATCAAACCAAACCGAAACCGAGGAAAACGAGAGTCAACAGAACTAAAGGATCAAAAGGTGAATATTGTTTGTTTGCAAAGCATCAACGCCGAGCGGAGAATCGTATAAAACTTTGATCAGAAATTGTAGCGTGATAATAAATTGTGAACCTGTTGTTTCAATATACGTTGGGTCGTTCATTGTTTTAATTTAAAGAACACAGGAGTCAGAGAGAACCGACTTGAAATAACCCAAAACCCAACAAGTATATAAACTAAGGGAATACTCAGTCAACGGCCACCTTCAAGAAAATTATAAGCTTAGTAGAATTGCAAACTCAGAAATTGATATTGCAATATAATTTTGAGCATACAAAATTACATAACCGAGCTCAGGACATAGTAATTAGGGATATATAGCAAAGGAAATATAATAAGGGAAATTGGATAAAGCAATTGTATAATTTATTTTAAAAGGTGATTTTATATTTTGTGTGTATAATTGTTATTGATAAATATAGATTTTGAACCAGTGTTGGTGTTCTTATTAATATAGGAACAATCAAGTTGAGATTTGAGAACATTAACATTTATATTGATATAAGTTGTGAGATTTATTTAGAATTTGTATTTGTATTCGTAATATAGAAATTTGTAATTCATTGTAATTTGTAATTGTTTTATTAATTAAAGAATTCGCAGAGCTAGAATAAAGTTTAATCCTACCAAATTCTTTAGAAACCCAACACAAAATAAAGATTTGATTTTGTCAAAGACGTTGATTCAACAAGTAGTTATCTATTATAGATTTAAATGAGGAAGGAAATTGTTTTGCGTCGAAATGTAATTCAAAGTCATTTGCTTTTCTTGAT
The DNA here is from genome assembly GCA_959609185.1 of Schmidtea polychroa. Classification (NCBI taxonomy): domain Eukaryota; kingdom Metazoa; phylum Platyhelminthes; order Tricladida; family Dugesiidae; genus Schmidtea; species Schmidtea polychroa. The sequence continues at coordinate 29,110 of CAUHTR010002113.1, forward strand.
GAATGATTATGTAAAATATTATTGAACAAATTAATATATAAGTGATATACCCCAGCATCATAATTTTTAATACTTTATACATTTTACTACAATAATAATTTTAGTAATTCATTTCATTTTAGTATATGGTCTTATTTTCAGTTTGTCACATTTCCTGGCGTTTTTCCATATTTACTGTGATAGAAGCAAAGGCTTTTTGATTTCTTGGGAGTTTCCTTTAAATAGAATATTTCTTCTTTTAATTCCGCGATATCATCCATTAATACCTGGATTTTAAAATTGTCATTCGAATATGGTGTTTCATTTTCCATGCTTGCTATCATCCCGTCCGCTATTGCAGCTAATTCTTCCATAGACCTTTCTTGAAAACTTGTGATTATGAGCTTAATATCCCTTGGGAGAGCTTCAATAAACTTGTGTTGCAATAACCGTTGGTCTGTTATTTGGGCTTCTGTGAACGCCGTACTAATTATCCGAAGAAGTTGTGTGGGCTTTGAATCGTCTAGATTAAGTTTTCCAAGTGCGTACTCAATACATTTTGTCAGTGGCTTGGCAAAATTCTTCATTATAATTCCTTTGATGCATTGGTAAGATTCATTAACTGTGTCTGGAATATTGACGACGACATCTTCTGGATGATAAACCATAACGTGATGAAATTTCGTCCAATCATTTGATATTTGAGACAATTTGAATTGGGATTCTAGCTGTCTGAACCATAGAGCTGGATTATTTCTGTAGAATGGACATGGTTTGATTGAAACTCGTAAAATAGCATCTTCTAATTGTTGTTGAATTGCCAAGTGGTTGCCAATGTTATGATTTGACATAATGATTTAACACAATTCAAATATTTATTTTATCACAATTCTTAATTATTTAAACAAAATTAAATTAATATTTTGTTAAAAGGGTTTTGTGTGATTAATGCTTTTCTAATCACAACAAAAAACTTTTTAAAATTAATCAAAAACACTCAAGTATATTTTCAAAATTTACACACATACAAAACATTCTCAAAATATTCAACATACATATAATAAAAAATTCCGACTTAAAAATATTAAAACAAAATACACACTGTAAAAGATTTGTACCTAAAAAATTCTAAGAAAATTCTAAAATAAATTTGTTGCCAAAATATGAACACAAAGCCAGAAAAAATTTGAATCAAATTAAACAAAATTGTCCAAAGATTACACAGATTGTCCGGTGTCACGTGGTGACACACAAAACTTCTTATTCTATGCCATCCAAAAGTTGAGAAAAACATTTTCTATACGCTAGAGTTGTAATTCAACAGGGAAACTACTCTAGAAGGCTGACCTATTCAAAGTGTTTAAAAAATTAGAAGAAAACACACAAGACATTAGCAAAAATGCAGCAAATTTTTATGAAATTGAAACAAAACTCAAGCTTAAATAATTAGTATAAGAAAAATACATGTAAAGT
>CAUHTR010002114.1:0-11135 GCA_959609185.1 Schmidtea polychroa
TACTTTTTAAGATAGAAATATTTTCCATATTGTTGGGCTAGAACTGATTTCTAGACCCAAAATACTAATTGTGACTGAAATGTGTAGGTACACAGCAAGTAAAAAAGCACCAAGTATAGTTAAATGTTAAAACCTACACCAAATAAACAATGGTAATTAAAGGAGAAAACAACAAAAATAATAAACACACAAATTAAATAAAATCATACCAAAGCAAGAAGTTATGCAAAAACTAACTCAAAAATAACCAAATAAACATAGAATTACCAAAAGCAAACTCGAATAACTTAAAAGACGATAAAAACAGTAAAACATTCCAGAAAAACCCAGAACATTCTATAAAAATGGCGATGACCATCACAACAGTCATCTAGAACAACAAAAGTTAAGGAAAATAAATAAATTAGTATTAAAAACAAAAAATCTCAAAAAGAAATTCATAAAAGCATCAGTTAAAATAAAAATTAAATTAAAAGTAAAATAGAATGTTCTGGAACCGTTCCAAATCTATCATGGACGTAAAATTAATGAAAAATAATTAAAAAATAAAAATATAAAAATAAAAACAAAAATTATGGCACAAAAATTGCCATTAAAAATAGCAAAATCGTAAAATAGAAAATTCTGGAATAAAAAGAATTCGAGTTTGTTTTAATGCATCAATACATACACGTGTACAAAATAGGTATATATACCGACGCATTTTGGTCACAATTTAATCTTTTCGTATGCAAAAAATTTTCGTAACAAATTTGGACAACACTGAAAGTAAGGGATGTTGTTTGTATATTTTATCATTGTTATATTATTATCCTACTTTATTATATTGATTTGCATTGAATTATTTTTTTTTCATTTATACTACTATTACGAAATAAGAGTGACCAGCATTGTGAACGGGTTATAGTCACTATGCTGATCAGCCTTGTTTCCAACTAACTATACGTATTCGGGTCTACGACCCCACATGCACAAAAATTTAAACATTTTTTTTTAACCGGAGGTCGCCACGAACTAATGGTTCTAACCAGGAGTAGGGCGGTAAATCCATACCGGTAGTTGGCATAGTCACAGGGACTATGCGGACGAAATAAACTTCGGGAAAGTAATCGCGGGAAACATAATACAATAAGGCCTATCGTACCGTATCCAGTTGGGTCGGGAAAGTAGGAAAATTTTAATTAATCCGACTTTTCAGTAAACGACATACCAAAAATCAACACTTAATTCTGATATAGGAAACAGACCACTAGGATCATCTAAACGGGAAATATCCCAGACTCAATATATTACGAAGGCACTCTGGTAGTCGGTTAATTTCACCAAATTATTCGAAGTTTAATATACTTAATATTGGATATCACTAATATACTTCAAATGATATTATTATATTTAAATCAAGGAATTTAATAATCCGAATCTAGCCCAAATCAAATTGTGTACCCTTCTAGTTTATCATAGCTGAATTTGATATTGATTTTAACTAAAATAATATTTTATATAGTTATCTATTAACATCTATATTATGCGGTTTAATATGTATTAGATAGACTTTATTTAAAATTGTACCTCGGGAATTAAATATTAATAATTATATGACTTACCAACTATGCACTAGATAAAATGGTTTTCTACTCTTATATGTTATCACTAATTGATTATTATGAATCTACCCATCTAAATGGACACTTTATAAGTATACACAGGAATGGTTATACCATTCGATGAAGAGTTATGAATTATTAAATCAAACTATAGGAATTTGTAGGTCGACATCCATATTACTTTGATTTTTTTTTATCATTTCGTAACAAATTTCATGTTTACTTTATATATAGCTTGTACAAAACTATGAATCTTATGTCATAACGTACCGGTAATCGCGCGCAGTGATATTGGGCTGCATTGTAGGTATAGTCAACTTATATCATCGCTATAAAATGGATTTAGGAAATTCTTCATAACCTACCTCCGCCAACCACATGGTCATTAATAATTACCCACCAGCTATAAATCACTCACGAAAATAATTTCCCAATTTTCATGATTGACCCTAGACCCTAGTCTATCAAAATTATATATCTACATTAGTATTTTATCGTCATTTCATATTAATTATATTTATCATGAATAATTAACCCAATCAACTTCATTAAAAAAAAATGGGATCGAAGGATATCCCAAATAAATCAATTAAATTTTTATTTTTTATTTTTACCTTAATACTATCATTAATCTAACTCCCGTCCTATATAACTTTTCCAAACTAATTTATCGATTACTTATGTTACTATAAATAGGGAAATTTGAAAACCCCAACACTATTAATTTTTTTTGTATTTTAGAATTTTGACCAATAACACTGCTTCTATTAATAGTAACAACCTTACCAACCAAGGATCACCCTCATTGAACCGATTCTAGTTGATCAAATGGTCGATGCATGCCCTCTCGTAAACGAGCCAATCGCCATTGACCATGTCAGTAAAAGCACTAACCTTCTTATAAAACTCATCTCTCCCCTGTTACCCCAGAACTAGATCCAACGTATGGAGGAAAGGGCAAAGGACCCCTTGCCTAGGTTTGACGGCCCAAACTAAGGTAGATACCCACCCGATCATGGACGAGAAATAATAAATAACCAAATATATCACAATTCGAATCGTGGATTACCTGAGTTAAAATGAATGGGGGATAAAATTACTCCATAATTACTTTCTTACAATAAAAATGAACTATATAATTAAATTTAACAGAAACCAAAACATTTTATTTACTCAAAATTATAAATTATTGTGTAAAACGAAAAAAGAGAAATCATTTCAGTTATAAACGAAAAAAGGGAAAAAACTTTACCGATGGGAGGGCCTTTCTAAACTTCCCTCGGGTTCAAATTGTAGTCCTGAATTTCCCGGCACGTATAGACATGTATCCAAAACATGGAGATGAACAAAAAGCCCCAACCGGACACCTGACGAATTAGATACTAAACTTCAGATTCCCATCAGACAATCGAGGTTTCGTGCATTTGTCCACTGCTCACGATTAACCAGAATTCGCGAGGGGTATATTCCTGAAATTAAATGAATTAGAAATTTAAAGATTAGATACCCATCCCAGTAGAATGAAGTTGAAGCTACTTACAGCCCACACGGATAGGAATTGCTAGGGACCGAATATATTAACGGCACGTAACAATAACCCTCCCGTGGTGGATCTTAGTAGCATAATTCTCTGTTGAATTTTTTTTAAATAAATTAATTTCGAATAATGGATAAATATTAAATTAATAATTTAATAATTTTGAATAATTTAAACAACGGTAGTTTAAGAGAAAAGAAAAAGAAAATTTTTTTTTGGATAGAAATTTTTGTAAATTCATTTGCTAAGTTTAATTTATCAACTCTTAATTGGAACTTAGTAGTACTTAGATTACCTGTATAAATTTAGTTAATTTAACCATGGTATTTGGACAAATTCTCAACCTTCTAATTCCCGAATAAATCCCCTCGAGTTCAGTTGAAAAATCAAAATCTGGTAACTAATTTACAACTTAAACCCATCCAAATCATGAAGGGCATTGCCTGTGAGATTGATGCGTGTCATACTTGGGGGGGGGGGGGGGGGATATAATATATTGGTTCGAACGTCCTTGGTTAATATAAGCCCAAATGGGAGAACGAAGGTCAATTATGAAATATGTTAATATTTTCTCTTATCATTATAGTCATGCCCAACACTAGGTCAAGGAATATGCAGGCCGGCCCCTCATCAGTCGACTCGAGCCTCGAAATTATCGGCGAGGAAGCAGACGAAGCCGTCCGATTGAGAGAGGACGCAGAAATCGCCCAGCTACGGTCCAGATGGATCTGGTACAAGATCCATGACTGGACCTATCAGAATGTGATCCCAGTGACTCCAAAGGTGGAGCCCTATCTCAATTATTCGGCATTGGCGTTACTCGACGCCTTCGACGATGCGAAGGAGGCGGTGGACCGGTTGCACCGACTCGAGGTAGCAATCCTAGCCGGCGAGCTCGAAGATATCGATGGTTACGCTCGAGCCCAAATGTCACCCTAAGCGGACCGCAGCCCTCCGCCGTGGACTGGAACGGCCGCGAAGTCCCTATCGAGAGCCGGAGCAAACGCGAAAGCGCGGTCGCCCACGAAAGATCAATCCAGCCCAATCAAAGTGATAACCAGATCAAGAATTAACACTGTGCTGTACCGCACCGCGAACAAATTCACATTGATCTATGACCGTATTCGGTTGAATAAAATTTACAGTTTGCATGTATTGATTTCGACCTTTAAATGTACATTATTGTTTAACTCGATAAACGTCCTTTGTTACTAATTTATGTCTTGTATAATAATCTAATTGTGAACATTTTCTTTATTTGGTAATTAAAGTTAACTGGCAAACTCATCGATTATGCCCACCTGATGTTAGTAATCTGTTATTACTCGTAACTCAATTATAGATTTTTCACGTAGTTTGACCGCGATACATCTAAGGGTCAGTATTCTTAACAGCACCACGAGTCTTTGGAGAGTCTCCTAGGAGTGGAACGGGGTTTAGAGGCACATAAATGCGGGGTTATGGGGTGAAGATAATGGCTCGTTTAGCGATGGTGGCCGTGATAGGGCGAGAATACATCGACAATAACGTAGAAAGATATTGATGTTACCTTTGTTTTAGTGCAGAAACTCTTGGAAGAGATGCGAGCCGATAGGGAACGGGCACAACGACAGGCAGAAGAATACCGGACCAAGTGGACACGAGTCAAGGCTCACTGTCGGAACTTCGAGTGCACCTGGTTCCCACCAGCGGAGATGAAGAAGAGGATGAAGTTGATCACCCAACTACAACTTCAGAATGCACAAGACCAGATTGAGTTGCGGGCCCTCCGCCTAAGAGTGAGGGAAATGGAAGTCAAGGTGCATCAACAGGAGCTGGAGCGAGAGGTCATTGCCAAGATCCGGCCCTTAGATGAGTTGCTCCGTCGACCAAAGGAACGCGCCCCATCAGCAGTGGCCCCAAGGAAGAAGATTCGGCCGGGAAAAGCGGCGCGAGCGAGGATAAGGCAGGCCAGTCAGGCCCAATTAGCTCTCCATGCTACTGAATCAGAGGCTACACCAAGAGAACCGACCAGCACACGATAAGCTATTCATGTTGTCCAAATAAATCTTCCTAGTGCGTCCATAGCGGACATTTTGATTTTCTTTTATTATAATGTTAATTGTCGTAACGGGGACGAAAAGAAATCGGACATAGGCCTTCTATCGGCAGTCCGTGAACCCCAGTGGGTGCTAGACAATTATAGTATGTTAAGCATGCTCACTTTTTGCTAGTGCCCAAACCCTTGATACAGTACCAACGTTGATTGCTCAACGGGTATCAAGTGGTCAGCTAAAACTTGTATTTTGGGTTACGCTGGAAACAGCACGAGGAGGTAAAGATTTACAGTACCTGTAACCCACCAATATTATGCCAAGGATAGGATTTAGGGGAAAAAATACAATTTTGGATTAAAATAAATTGTTCTAGGATTAAGTAATAGAATAATAAATTTTTTTCTTTAAATGTAGTTAGTTAATTATTGCCCCAACACATGTAGAATTAATTTTGAAGGAATAGATTAATAATTAGAAAAGTAAGTAAGCAAATTGTCTTTATATAACATTAATGTCTGGTTCTTTCCAACTTTAGTTTAATAATAATAAAAAAATAGAAAATTTAGACTATTCAAATAAAAATATATAAATTATAATGAATAAATAAGTATTCGGTTACAATGTTTATGTTTATACATCTTTGCAATAAAGTTGCTGTCAGACAACATTTATATTGAGCATGCGAGTGTTGGGCTAGAACTGACTTCTAGACCCAAAGTTCTAATTGTGACCGAAATGTGTAGGTACACAGCATTCAAAAAGCAAAAAGTATAGTTAAATATTAAAAACCACACCAAATAAACAATAGTAATTAAAGGAAAAACAACAAAAACCTAAAACATAGAAATTAAATAAAATTCATACAGAGGCAAGAAGTTATATAAAATTTAACCCAAAAATAGCCAAATAAACATAGAATTACAAAAAGCAAACTCGAGTAACTTAAAAGATGGTAAAAATAGCAAAAAATTCCAGAAAAACCCAGAACATTCTATAAAAATGGCGATGACCATCATAAAAACTACCTTAAACAATAAAATTTAGAAAAATAAATAAATTAGTATTAAAAATAAAATTTCTTAAAAAGAAATTCGTAAAATATCAGTTAAAAATAAAAATTAAATTAAAAGTAAAATAGAATGTTCTGGAACCGTTCCAAATCCATCATGGACGTAAAATTAATGAAAAATAATTAGAAAATAAAAATTTAAAAATAAAAACAAAAATTATAGCACTAAAATTTCCATTAAAAATATCAAAATTACAAAATAGAAACTTCTGGAATAAAAAGAATTCGAGTTTGTTTTAATGCATCAATACATACACGTGTACAAAATAGGTATATATACCGACGCATTTTGGTCACAAATCAATCTTTTTGTATGCCAAAATTTTTCAAATCCACTTTGGACAACACTGAAAGTAAGGAATGTTGTTGTACATTTTCATATTTGTTATATTATTATTTATTATATTAATTGAATTATGTTTTCATTTTCATTTGTTCTGCTATTATGAAACAAGAGTGACCAGCATTGTATACGAGATATAGTCGCAATGCTGATCAGCCTTGTTCCCAATTAATAAACTGCACGCACAATTTTTGGGTCTACGACCCCACATGCATAAAATATAAACCTTTTTATTAGCCGGAGGTCGCCACGAACTAATGGTTCTAACCAGGAGTAGGGCGGTAAACCCATACCGGTAGTTGGCATAGTCATAGGGACTATGCGGACGAACTAAAATGCGGGCAAGTAATCGCGGGAAACATACTACAATAAGGCCTATCATACCGTATCCAGTTGGGTCGGGAAAGTAGGAAAATTTTAATTAAATTGACTTTTCATTAACTTACATACCAAAAATAAACACTTAACTGTATATAAGAAATACATCACTAGGATCAGCTAAACGGGAACTGTCCCAGACTCAAATTTATACAAAGGCTCTCGTAGTCGGCTAATTACACCAACTATCGTTCAGTATGTTGATAAATTCTGTTAATATTATTCGTAGTTTTATTCAATGTAATGATATATTAAACTAAAATCGTTTCGAAAACGTTCGTAATTACCTCTACATTGAAATCTATCTTGTATAAAATTTTTAAAGATGTTTGTACCTTAATAACACCCATAATTTTCCGTAAATGATTCCCCATATGCGGTAATCTTATAATACTATAAACTTACACTTACTATTATTGTAATTCACCTTATTGTTATTGTTATTATCAATATTATCATTACCATTATTATGATTATTATTATTATTCTTATTCTTCTTATTATTATTATTATTATCCTCGTTACTAGTATCAACATCATCTGATTATTTTAGAAATGTATATATTAGTTGATTAAAAAGAATCTGCCCATCCAAATAACATTCTATAAGTATATACCCGGGTGACCATATTGTGTGATTAATAGAGATCAATTATTAAACCATACCATCTAGAATTATGTTATAGGAATTTATATATTAACCTCTATATTCGACTAATTATAAAATGACTTCTTAAATTATTTCGTAAAATTTTTATGTTTACTTGTATGTGTATATATATATTAAAAAGTCTAGCTTGGTTTTTAAATTATTTTATTCAGACCAAAGAGAAAATTTTTTTTTTACCAATGACCCCTCTTTCCCCAGTTCGCACCATCGTTAATGACTGCCTAGTCATGTTAATTTGGTTGAAGTTAGGAAAATCACTCATAATTCATTTCATAATAATTTCACAATTCTATGATTAACCCCAGGCTCTAATCTTTATAATTATAAGCTTACATTAACATTTAATCCTCATTTAATACGATTTAGATTTTATAATTTTAAATTTGCATTAGCATTTAACCCTCATTTAATACTATTTAGATTTTAGAATTATAAATTTACATTGACATTTAATTCTCATTTAATACTATTGAATTATAAATTTACATTAACATTTAATTCTCATTTAATACTATTTAGATTTTATAATTATAAATTTGCATTAGCATTTAACCCTCATTTAATACTATTTAGATTTTAGAATTAGAAATTTACATTAACATTTAATTCCCATTTAATACTATTTTGATTTTATAATTTTAAATTTGCATTAATATGTAACCCTCATTTAATACTATTTAGATTTTATAATTCTAAATTTGCATTAATGCTTAATCCTCATTTAATATGATGGAGATTTTATTCATGAAAAAATTAACATAATTAAGTTTATTTAATAAAGAAACTTGGATCACAGGATATTACGGATGACTCAATTAATTTCTTCCTATTTTTATCCCTCAATGACATCATAACATCCCATTCTACCCTGCTTAAGAACTACATAACTTACTCCAACTAATTTATCGATTTCTTAAAACGTTACTATTAATAGAAAAGTTCAAAACCGATATTATCGATTTCCTTTTCCTCATAGAGGAATTGGACCAATAACACCGCTTCTATTAATAGTAACAACCCTGCAAACCCAGGGTTGCTCTCGTCAAACCAACTCTGGTTGACCTAATGGGCGACGCATACGCTCTCCCAAATGCGCCAATCACTGTTGACTATGTCAATAGGAACTCTGTTTCCGGGTAAAATTTATCACACCCCCACGAATCTAACCCAGGTTACCCCAGTAGTCAACCCATGCAAGACAAGAAGGACAGGGGATCCCTCTTCTTTTTTTTTGGGTTTTACAGGATCCAACTACTTAAGCTAAGATCTAAAATCATAGTCCAGAAATAGTATATAAACAATATTTTATGATGTTTAACTACACAAGTTCATAGATTACTTTAATGCAAGAGTATTGATAAAAGCATTTAATAATTATTTCATATTACGAACCATAGATAAAAGTGTTTAATAATTATTTTATATTACAAATCATAGATTATTTTGTTCAAAGTTCTGACAAAAGTACCTGCTACCTAGCTCATAAAATAGTACGATGGGGAGATAAACTATCCGATTAAATCTGACAGAATATAATCGCCAACAAGATTTCAATCCCTGAAATTAAACAATGTCAAAGGTAGGAAAGAAAATACTTGCCCGAATTATGTTGAAGTTAAAGCTACTTACAACCCACACGGATAGGAATTGCTAGGGACCGAAGATATTAACGGCGCGTAACAATAACCCTCCCGTGGTGGATCTTAGTAGCATAGTTCGCTGAATTTTTCTTAAATAAATTAATTTTGAATAATAAATAAATATTAAATTGATAATTTAATAATTTTGAATAATTTAAACAACAGTAGTTTAAGAGAAAAGAAAAAGGAAATTGTTTAGATAGAAATTTTCGTAAATTCATTTACTAAGTTTAATTTATCAACTCTTAATTGGTTAAATTGGAACTTGGTAGTACTTAGATCACCTGTATAAGTTTAGTTAGTTTAACCATGGTATTTGGACAAACTCTCAAACTTCTAATTCCCGAATAAATCCCCTCGAGTTCAGTTGGAAAATCAAAAATCTGGTAATTAATTTACAACTTAAACCCATCCAAATCATGAAGGACATTGCCTGTGAGATTGATGCGGTCATACTTGGGGTGGGAATATAATATATTGGTTTGAACGTCCTTGGTTAATATGAGCCCAAATGGGAGAACGAAGGTCAATTATGAAATATGTTAATATTTTCTCTTATCATTATAGTCATGCCCAACACTAGGTCAATGAAGATGCAGGCCGGCCCCTCATCAGTCGACTCGAGCCTCGAAATTATCGGCGAGGGAGCAGACGAAGCCGTCCGATTGAGAGAGGACGCAGAAATCGCCCGGCTACGGTCCAGATGGATCTGGTACAAGATCCATGACTGGACCTATCAGAATGTGATCCCCGTAATCCCGAAGGTGGAGCCTTACCTCAACTGCGCGTCGTTAGCCTTGATCGACGCCTTTGACGAAGTGACCGGGGCAATAGACCGATTGCACCAGCTCGAGCAAGCGATCCTGGCTGGCGAAATAGAAGACTGCGACGGCTATGCTCGAGCTCAATGTCACCCGAAACGGACTGCGGCTCTTCAACGGGGACTAAAATATCCAAGGCGGCCTCAACGAGGACCAGGACGACCGAGGAAATGCGGACGCACGCGAACGTCAACCCGCTTGACCCAGGGGAGCGCGGGATCGGAGGATGGACGGAAACCTCGAAATCAACACTAATCATTTTGTGCTGACCTGTGTTTCATTTTTTAACCTTGTTGTAATGGTTGTTCGTATGTACACCCGCTACGTTTTCCATTTCCCCATTTCTGAAAATGTAAAACTTGACAATCATAAGCTTGTAGTTTAACTGTTATGATGTTACCCATCAATATCTTTATCCATCTCATTTTTAAGACATTAAAAATTTAGAATTATACTTTATGTTATTTACTATTCGACTATTTCTGTTTTTGTCGGATTTTTGCGAAAAGTTGTAAGTAAGGCTGAAAATTTATTAATAAACAAAAATTGGCACTTTTTGTGTTGTCGGAATAATTGTAATAAATATTTTAAAAAAATGTAAAAACTGAAACGTTAAATATCATTGCGAGTTTGCTTGCCCTTTTTTAATATAGGTACCGTGTTGGAATATCTGGTTTTTCTTACTATCTATCTATCTATCATATAATAAAAATGTTAATTCCTGAAATCTAATTTTCAACACACTGGTGAGTTTGGGTGTATTCTATATTACAAAATTATGGAGTTTTGTTTTGATATAGAGAAAGGGTGTAAATTGAAAGTTGGGGAATTACCTTCTTGTGGTCTTAATGCCCATATTAATGCTCGACCCTCGATGTCGATGTAAAAATCATTGATCTTATCTTCGTTTAGTGCAGAAACTCTTGGAAGAAATGCGAGCCGATAGGGAACAGGCACAACGACAGGTAGATGAATACCGCACTAAGTGGACACGAGTCAAGGCCCACTGTCGGAACTTGGAGTGCACGTGGTTCCCA
>CAUHTR010002115.1:0-64571 GCA_959609185.1 Schmidtea polychroa
TATTATTATTATTATTATTATTATTATTATTATTATTATTATTATTATTATTATTATTATTATTATTATTATTATTATTATTATTATTATTATTATTATTATTATTATTATTATTATTATTATTATTATTATTATTATTACTATTAAATTTTTTTTTAAATGAGTTAATATAATTTGTTTAATGTGATAAATGTGAAACTGAAGATTTGTTTAAATAAACACTGAGGCTTAGTATTGTAAATTTTGATTTTGAAGAAAAATGGAGGCAATGAAAAATATTTCTCTTATTCCACACTGTGTACTAAATTCTGTTCGTTTTCAATTCACGCTTTTAGGTTTCCATATATATGTTGGGTGGTAATATTTAAAAGTCACCAATCAAATCTCTGACTTCAAAGCGTGATTTATCTGATCCACAAAGTAACAATTCTCAGACAAGATGAACCTTTATTGATTATCATAATTTATTACAAGAATTATAACAACACGATCGATTCAATACTCAAATAGGTAAGTACACAGAGCTTATTGCAACACTGCATGAGGAATAGCTCTACTCGTATAATTTCCAATTAATGAACAATCATCAGCCGCTGATCTGACTCGATAGTTTGGTAAATTAAATTGAATTTCCTTTTGCTTTGACTTGAATTTATTCAGTATACTTAAACACTTTCTTATTGATCTCAATTCTAGCGCAACGTTTAGTTCCAATATTTTCTTGTCTTTCCAATTTCTTAATTTCTCACTTAATTTCTCTACCTTTCAATTTCTCTAATTTTCTCCGAATTTTCACGTCTCTAATTTTCACGTCTATCTTTTAATTTTTCATTCAACCACTGTTTTGAAATTGAGGATGGCTGCTTCATCTATTTCTCTGTTTATACTGAACTTTTATTGAATTATTATTATTATTATTATTATTATTATTATTATTATTATTATTATTATTATTATTATTATTATTATTATTATTATTATTATTATTATTATTATTATTATTATTACCAGTATTATATTGAATGGGTATTTGAATGCTCTATGAGAAGTTATGTTATTATTTAATCTTGTCATGAGGCAGTCGCTGCTTTGAAGATGATGTGGTATTGTGTCCAATAAAGGTTTCAAGATCTTTGCAAGGAGCCAACTTGTTTTAGTTGTTGGTCCATTTTTGTTGGACACTATATGTCTAATTTTGATAGCAGGACCCTCTTTGTGGGTTTCAATTAGGTAGAAGTGTTTTAAAAATATTAAAAAATATTAAATAATAGAAATATTTAAAAGCTATTAAAAATAAGAAAATTAATTAATTTAAAGAAAATAAATCAATAAATCTGTAAATATTTAGTTTATTTCAAAAATTAGTTGATTAAAAATTAAGTATATTTATTAAATAAATTTAATTATAAATAATCTCTTCAAACAATTAATTAATGTTATAATTTAATAAGATGTAGTTATATTGAAAAATATTTCAATTTATTAATAGATGTTACGAAAAGAAGAGTTTTTAATACCCTTATTTCAAAGGAAATATCTCAAAGAATGGCTCAATCTTTACATTAAAAATATTATATTATATTTCTTTCTAAATCTTTTTTTGGGTTAAAAGTTAAATATTGTTTTATTTGTTTGATTTGTCACAAATTTTTTTAATTTTTAATTAATTAATTAATTACTTAAATTCAATATATATTAGAATCCACAAATCATTTAATTAATTAATTAATGAAAATTAGTAAATATTGGACATTTTCCTTTATAAAAAGATTAAATTATTCCACGTGAAAATAATAAAGTTATATAATAATTGTGTGCTCCACATTAACCATCCAGAGGGCGCGTTGGGTCTCACAGACCCAGACGATCTTTTTTTGCGTAAAAAAAATTTTGTGGCGTAGCATCAATTCAGAACATTCTGTAGCTGATTCATTTCAGCTTTACTTTAATTTCGACCAAAATCATTAATACATTATTAAATCATTATAATTTTAGACAACAGTCTTTACTATTTTTGAAAATAAAATAATCATGGATCCAGTTGAAAAAAAAACGAAAGAATCCGACAGCTACTGGAGACAATTGTTGTGAGTTCTGATGAAACTGATGATGATAGTGACGCAGGTGAGGAAGACAATTTGGAGGTTAGACGTGAATCTACTGATACTGAACAAGAAATGAGTGACGTAGCTTCTGAGGATGAGTTGGATACAGATGGTTTAGACTACTATACTGGTAAAGATGGTGAGACAGTTTGGAAAAAAAGGAAATTCAGAGCAAATGTTAGAACTCGCGCTCACAACATTATTACGGAACCAACTGGTGTGAAGGGCTCTGCCAAAGCATGCTAAATCTCCAAAGGATTGTTGAAGCTGTTTTTTTGATGAAAGTATCATGAATATCTTAGTGGAATAAAAATAAGGCAAGCTGTTCAAGAGATAGAGATGCAAAAAACACTTCAAAAGAAGAAGTGTCCGCTTTGATTGGACTACTTTACCTCGCTGCGGTACACAAGAGTGGAAGACAAAATTTGGAAGATCTGTGGGAGCAAGATGGAACAGGTGTTGATATATTTCATACTACTATGTCACTACGACGATTCAAATTCCTTCTCCAGTGCATCAGGTTCGACGACAAAACGACAGGAAGTGAAAAGCTGAAGAGTGACAAACTAGCCCCAATCAGAGAGATATTTCAAATATTTGTAAATAACTGTCAGAATTCTTATTCTATTTCCGAATATGCCACCGTTGATGAAATGTTAGCTGGTTTTCGAGGAAGATGCAGTTTTCGACAATATATTCCATCTAAACCTGATAAATATGGAATCAAGCTTTTTGCTTTAGTGGATGCGCAAACTTTCTTCACAAGTAAGATTGAGGTCTATGTCGGAACGCAACCGGATGGACCCTATAAAGTTAGTAATAGTCCTGGTGATGTTGTTGAACGGGTGTGCAGTAGTATACTCGGAACAGGGAGAAACATAACTTTGGATACCTGGTTTACTAGCTATGATTTATCTAAAAAAATGCTTAGGCATAAAAAAACAGTTGTTGGCACTTTGAGGAAAAAGAAAAGACAAATTCCTCCTGAATTCCTGAACCTTCGAGGCAGAGAAGAAAAAACAAGTTTGTTTGGCTTTGAGGATAACTGCACTTTAGTCTCTTATATTCCTAAAAAGAAGAAGAATGTTTTGGCATGCAGGAAATGATTGTGATTTCATCGTCCATCACGAAATAATTTTATTTTTAAATTTGTTTTGATTTATATTAAAATTTTTTAATCATATTAGTACTTTTTAATTGATTTTTAATTAATTAATGACGTATATGTTCTAAAGTCGTAATGTTAGAAATTAAAATTAGTCAAATGTGAGTGATTATGCTGGAAAAAATATAATGAAATAAATGAAGAAATAAATGAAATTTCATGTGAATGAAAAAATTAAAATTCCCCAAAAAAAATTTTATTTAATTTTAAATCGGTTGAATATTTTAAATAAAGTTGAAACTTACTCATCTGTTGAGATTTTAAATTCTATTTTTTCAAAGTGATGGAACTTGGAAAATTTTTGTAATTGAATTAAATATCATCCTTATGAATATCACGAAACGCCGTCATGTATCAAATTTAAATGCAAAAAAATGTTTTTTGATTATCATAAAGTATTTTTTCTATTGGTTTTTTATTTTATTTGAAGAGTTAAAAATTTTTTTAATTTTTAAATAAAACAAGTTGGTGTGTTAACAAAGTTTTTACAAAATTCTCCTCTTATCAAGTAACAAAAATGCTTAATCTTATAAAATAATTTCAAATGAGAAAGCAGCTACTAACAGTTAGTTAAATATTTTTTAAACTCATCCTTAAAGCAGGAAGACATTGTCATGTTTATATGGATAGACATGATCCATTGACTTTTCAAGGGCTATCATTCTAAGATTAATAATATTGGTAATAATAATAATAATAATAATAATAATAATAATAATAATAATAATAATAATAATAATAATAATAATAATAATAATAATAATAATAATAATAATAATTCAATAAAATTTCAGTATAAACAGAGAAATAGATGAAGCAGCCATCCTCAATTTCAAAACAGCTCTTTGTCGCATTGCGTACCAGATCAAATGGAACAATACAATACCTCGTGAAAATGAAAATAGCGAAAACCAGCTCCCAGTATACATAAACACAGATAAACTCTATCAACCAAATCCTGATACAGAATTAGATTCAACACTCTCAAAGGTCTGTCACAAAATCATGGAGATAGTTGAGAAGGAAAGAAGAAAACCATATCTCTCAAACCTAACGAAAGACGAACAAGCAATATTAAAATCCCTTAAAAAGAAACCATACGTTTACTTACCAAGTGACAAGGGGGAGATTTTAGCATTATAGAGAAGAATCGTTACTGTGAAGCTGGTTACGAACACCTCGGCAACATCGAAACATACAAGAAAGTCAGCCGCATCTCACCAAACACCATCGAAATGAGGCTCAACAACAAAATAACCAGCGGCTTCGTCACAAAAAATTCTGATCTTCCTAACTTCTACCACCTAATTAAAACTCACAAAGAGGGTCCTGGTATCAAAATTAGACCTATAGTGTCCAACAAAAATGGACCAACAACTAAAACAAGTTGGCTCCTTGCAAAGATCTTGAAACCTTTATTGGACACTATGAGGAAGTTTTATGATGAAGAAATTTTAAGATATTAAGTTCGAAATCGAATATCCGGAAGAAGATGGATCCCTCCGTTTATTGGATTTGAGAATTAAAATAGAAGCAAATACTTCAACAAACGGGTTCTATAGAAAACCAGCTCGCAAAGAAATATTTATGCACCAAAGATCAGCGCTTCCATACTTACAGAAATTACTATGTCATAAGAAACGAGAAACGAAGAATAGCCAATCGATGCACGGAAAAATAACGAAAACTTTAAAGAACAATCAAATTTCAATAAAATCCTACACCGAAACGGATACCAAGGTGAGGACATTGAAAGAATGAATTCTACCCCAAGAAGATCTAGGGAATTAACACAAAAGAATCAGAAATATTTCTATCTGAATATCCCATTCATCAGTGACATACTCGACTTCAAGATCCTGAAAGAACTTAAACGTACCGGTCTTCCAATTCGGATAGCACATAAATCTTGGACATTGAGAAGGGCTCTGGCAGGCAACATAAATAGAGAAAACAATTGCACAATGAAAAACTGCCAGACACCGAAAGATATGTGCTTTAGAAAAAACATTGTCTATTGCATCACGTGCAATGTATGCAATGAAATCTACATTGGAAGTACACTCAGGACCTTGCACCAAAGAGTTAAAGAACACCTGGATCCTGGTGGAACATCCTCGTTGGGCAGACATCTCCGGCAGTGTCTGGCAACAGAGGAAAGAAAAAATATTTCAATAGAAATCATAGCTAATGGAAACATACAAAAGAAAAATGTCAGAATCAAAGAAGCAATTCTCATCATAAACAGACCGCCAAAGATCAACACTAAAGAAGAAATCAATGAAATCATGAATTTGATCTGTTGTCATTGACCTTGAGAATAACTGACAATTTATAAAGAAATTTAAAAAATAGAATAAATTAAAAAGTAATAATTAGAATAATATAGAAAAAAAATTTTTAAAAATAGGGTTTGAAAATCAAAATTGACACATTTATTGAAATATTTAAATAGAATATATAAATGGTTATTGGAGGCTTTATTTAGAATATTTTCAAATATTTTATTAGGCTTCTAGAAGCTAATTATAGAAGCTGTATAAAAAAATTTAAAAATTTTTAGTTTGTGTCATTTTGAAATTTTAAATGTAAAAATTTTAAAACTTTTTAATAAAAAAAATTCATTATATTTACAACCAATGAGAATTAAGAGAAAGGTATTTTGGGGAAGTACATTGCTAAATTCCAGGTGATTGATAAGGACTATCTTATAGTCGAAATTTTTTTCATTAAATACATTATTTGCAGTAAAAGTCTTAAATTATTATTTTATTGTTTTAATAATAATAATAATAATAATAATAATAATAATAATAATAATAATAATAATAATAATAATAATAATAATAATAATAATAATAATAATAATAATAATAATAATAATAATAATAATAATAATAATAATAATAATAATAATAATAATAATAATAATAATAATAATAATAATAAATATCTGAATTTGATCTATTTGTTAAAGATCAATGTTGATATATTATTTGTATATAAATTAAGTGAGACAACTGATCTAATTGAATCTATTTGTCATCCTTTTGTTTAAATTAGTAAACAATATCTGTATAGTTACTAAATATCATTTCTGTCTTATTTTTACATATCTATTATTAATAAAATTAAAAATTATCTTAATATTGTTCATTTTGATGTTGTTATTTCACGAAAAAGAATGTTTCATTTAATGAATGTTTTTATGTCTCATATTTTTGTCATTGAATATGTGAGTTATGATGTAGATATTTTCTAATTTGGTAACAACTTTCATTAATGCATTTTGCTAGTTCAAACTGTCTACATAATATTTTTATTTACAAAGGAATATTAAAAATAATATATTTTTTACAATAACCTATATGTTAATACCTTCATTTTTGATTTCTCCTTAACCCTTTCAATGCGTTAAACAAAAAATAAAATTGGATCTGAAAAATGCAAATTGATATCACAGTATATCACAGACAGTGTTATAAATGCGAGGCGACAAAAGTCGACTACCGCGTCCAAAGGTAACGTTACAACCCATGGACCACGGTCGATTTACGCATCGAAAGGAAAAGAAACTTGGTCTACTTTAGTCGACTTACGAGTCCAAATGGTTAATCTTACTTAATAAAAAATAGGGTAGAAAATTCGCGTTAAGTTAAAAAAATATTGGTTTATGATTTGTAGTGAAGAAATGAATTTTTAAAATCACTTTTATTTCATTTTGCCGAATTCATTGTAGCCCCGTCAGTAAGACCTTCTACTTACCTAAGGCGATAAATTGTAATTTTTTAATTATATCAAGTCAAAACTATATTTATTGTTTTCAAAGTATCTCTATATACCTGTCGTTATTGAAAAAATAAAAAATGTTTATTAAATTTATTTGGCTTAAGTAATTTAATTATTTATTCAACAGTTTATAAAATGTATTCAAAATAATAATAAAAATGTAATTACATTCAAAATACATCGTTGTTTAAATAAATCAATTGCATTTTTATGAAGTTGAGATTAAAATATTCACTATTTAATTGCTCAAACTCGTAGATTTGCTTACTTATAATTAGCAAAAGGCAAATTTCGAATTTACGGTGAGTTTAATTATCTTAAATGTCAATGAAAAATATATAAAGTTAACTCGAAGTTTCACTATTTAAAATTAAAATTATTTTCAGAACTTATCAATCGTATTTTAACAACATGACCATCCTCACAGAGTTTGCTGAACTTCAACAACACCTATCACAATTCGGTCAAGAACATTTACTGACATTTTGGCATGAACTATCGGAAAATGAACGTGAAATTTTGAAAAAAGATATAAATGACATAGACTTTGCAACTTATTTTAACGATCTTAAAGTATGATTTTAATATAGATTGATTAATATTTGTGATACATTGTTACGAAATTAACTTGAAATAGTCTTTAACTCTAATTATTGATGTCTATATTCTTTTAGAAAGCAGAAGAAGTAAGTTAGCAATTAGCTTTAACGCGAGCTGACTTATTGTCAATATATAGTATTATGCATGTTTAATTGTAGTTTCTTTTATTAACTTTGGATTAATTGAGAATCTTTATTGCATTATGAATTTATTTGCATTGAGAATTTATATATTAGATAAACTCATTATTATTATTTATAATTATTATTATCATTTTTAGGACATGGTTTTATGAAGTCTTACTATTTTTCATTATATACTGTTCATAGTAAAATTGTTTGATTGATATTCTTATATTAATGACTGAATCAAATTGATATCATCCATAGTCATATAAGATTATCTACAACACCCCCCTTTCTTAAATGCTTTATTAGTTGTTAATTTGACTCTAAAACATATTTCAAAGAAGATAATTTACGTTATATCAAGCCGAATACTGAAAACGTGGGGGGTCTCTTGCTCCCCATATTTTTAACGAAAAGTAAATTAATATTGTCCTGGAATAATGTAAATAAAAGAGGCATGAAAAAGCTTAGTTCATTTCATTATTACTAGTAGGTCTAAAAGATTAAAGCGTGTCGTTGATTTTGTAAAAAGGAAATTTGCTAAATATCTATAACGCATTAAGAATAGCAAAATGTGTTTAAGGAGTCTTCATTTATTAGTGATAAATAAATTTGTCTTTCTCCTCAATATTAATTCCTATGAATATTCAAAAATAACAAGTTAAAATTTATTCAAACTGCTCGTTGTCCTATTTATCCTTTTTCGGACTTAGAAGATTTGAAACTTCCTTTAATCTTTAAATGAGATATTTGACATACATATAGGAGTTTTGAACCGTTGCAATTAATTACTAAATATAAAATGTCAACAAAGAGTTCGAATTGCGTAATTATGTAACAAGTATATTTGCTTTTGAATTTTGGTGGCCATTAACCATTTAATGCGCTATTTTTATATGAAATTTTAATATATTTATTATTCTTAATATTTGATACAAATCACATTTTGTAGTTAAATACTGTGAAGAAAGTTTAATAGTCCAACAAATACAATAGAGATTAAAACACCGAATGTTATGTGATAAGTAAAAAAAAATTATAAATTTATTTAAGGTAGAAATAGTAAAAATTAGAAAAGAAAATTGACAATGTTTTTTTCACTGTACCCTGATTAGCTATGTATTTAGTCTGGAATATAAAAAATAAAACCATACTACTTACAAAATAGTTCTTGTAAATAATTGGAAAATATTTACGTTATAGAATTTATATTCTTAACTTAGACCACTTTTATAATTGCTTGTATATCTGAAACAAAATGTTCAAGAATTAGAAATGTTTTTCAAATAAAAAGTCTGATTTTATGAATATCTTACGTGCAGTTCATATATTCGTTTATTGTATTTATATTTCTAGTATTTTCGATAAACTTTATGTTGTGTTTAATGTTGACTGGTTTATTTACTGTTTGTTTTGTTCAAAATTTGATTGTTTATCAATACAGAAATCAGCATTGAATAGAAAGAAAATTGTCGATAATGATTTGGAACCTCCGTCTCCAGAGGTTTGTGGCCGCTGGAGCGATTCTACTGGAGAACAGTTGGAAAATTATAACAATATCGGTGAGTTTCATTGAATTTTCTTGTTTCATTACTACTTTTCATCTAAAATCCAAACTATTTCTCTGATTTATCAACAATAAACTTAGTTTTGAACAAAAAATACATTTGGCACTATTGAGAGTTTTTTTAATATTGATTATTTTATAGTTAAAATTTACTTGGATTTTTCAAATGAATTTTTCAGAGATTATAAGATAGTGTTCGGTGGGTTTTTGGTGATCACTTTGTAGGATTGCAGAAGCATGGACATAGACAGGTGACAATTGTTTTATAAAGCATAAAATGTGACATAGGAAGTTTTATATTTGAAATGCTTTAATCATTATATATTATAATTTAACGTATGGAAATGATAATTGTGGTCATCAGTCCGCACAGAATTTATTATTTCATTCGTGATATTAAAATATATTTTTTCCTTACGATTGGTATATGAAACTATTAACTTCTGGAAAAGCAATTTACGATAAGGACCAATGCCGAAGCACTTAAAATTATAAGTTTACGAATTTAAAATTGAACGTAGATTGAGAATTCTTTCAGTAGAAAATATTGTGAGCTTCATAGAATATATCATAAAACACCTTTAAAATGTAGAAATATAAAGATTCTTTATGAAAATCATGATAAATTTCCATATATCCAATAAGGAAATATTAGAAGAATAATAGAAGATCTGCCTACTTGGGGAAAGTTAATATATTGAGCTTTGTCATAACATCTATGGTCACCCAGGAGTCGAAAAAACAACAGAACTCACTAAAAAATTATTTCACTGGAAGAATATCAAAAAAGCTATAACTTTTTTTAGATAATAGTGTAACATGTGCTGAACGAGTAAAAATGCTTGGATACATAAAGGAATTATCCGAAAATAGTTCTATTCAAACAAAGCCTTCGAAAGTATTACATGTCCGTTTCGAAAATGTCAAAACTATAAATATATATTTGGAATAATTTCATTTATTTTCGTTGTGATTATAGATTAAAATTTAATTTTAATAAGTAATGAGAATTTTCAAATTTGATTTTCTTTTGTAGTACATAATGTTTTGAATTATAGTCATAATGAAGAAAACAGTTGAAAGGTTTGCAATAAAAATATTTTAATGTTAGTAATAATTGATATATATTCTCAATAGAAGCAACTGACTCCTTGGTGGCAAATTCATTCTTTAATTTTGTTCAGTCATCGACAATTGTTTTCTTGTCGATTTCTTTTTCACGTTTCTTTTTCAGCTCCTTTGATGTATAATTGTAATCTCTGTATTATCACAACTTGGCTCCATCCATAAATTATACTTGTAACAATCTGCTTTGAAATCAAAAAATTCTACTGTATCGCTTACATTTATGATTTTTTTGCAACTTTGGCAGTTAGTATATTCATTATTTGTAGTTTCTAGAACTGTAAATAAAAGTTATTTCGTAATTTTTAGTAGAATTCGTTGATTGCCTTTGAATAATGAGTGAGAAATGACAAAAAAATGTTTTACATAAATTAAATATGTTTATTTATTTATTTATTTGAATATTTGATAAAAAGTGATCTATAAAAGAAAAATTTTGAATATTTTTATGTTTAAAAGCAAAGGAAAATCATATAAATGTAGTAAATGAAATTTTGTTCACATAGAAGTACGTACAAATGTATGCGAACATTTTTGAGCTATGGATATAATGAGGCCAAATTAACCTATTTTCCTTGATCGGATTTTACTAAATTTTGGCAAGTAGATTCCTTGTCGAGAACACTGCATGCTATCAAATTTCAGATCGATCCGATCATGAAAAGTGGGTTAATTTAAAAAATATTGATATGTAAAATCTAGTGTTATTTCCTTATTTCAATATAAATTCTTATCTATTCATTAACTTTGGATTAAAGAGATAACGTATCTAAAATATGTTGAAATTAAGAGTGAAATATAGAGTTTCAAAAACCATGTTTTTTATGGTTGATTTTATTATAACTCGCTCAAATTTGTCACTCACTTTTTTCTATCACAAAATGTATGTTGTCATGATGTAGATAAAACGTTTGAATCCATTGAAATTAAACCAATTACTGCTATTGATACATTAACATTATGTGATCCAACTTTTAATAAAAATATTTATATTCTCTTCATAATATTTGCTACTTAGTCTGCATTGACTTATATAGAAGTGTGATCATTTTCGACTCTTAAATCCTAAAGTCATATTTAACCCTTAAACCACAGAAATAAAATTACGAGGACAAACCAAACTGACCGTTACAAGCAAACCATGTGTTTGATCGTGTTCAAACCTGCAAGTTGTGGTGTGTAGTTTTACAAACGAAAAACGGTCTTACTGTTTGGAACGCGAAAATGTTTTGATTTGAATTGAATGGGGTTTTTATGATGACCGTCTGTAGACGGTTTTAGTGGTTAAAGGGTTAAGTAAAAGAAATGAAACTAAATGACTTAAATGAAAACTCAATAGCTGTTTTACTGAACAAATAAAGCTTTCAAGAAATTATTGTAAATTAAATAAATTTATTAAATAAGTAAAATATATAGGAATTCTCGACAAGGGATGAATAAATTTTTGTAAAACCCAATAAAAATATGAAGTGACAGTTATCGAATTTCAATAAATCAATATATTATCCTTTTCTGTATTCACTTCACATAAACATTTATTTTCGAAAATTTGAAATTCGGGTGTATAATAAAAGGGAAAATTTAATATCAAATTGAACTTTCTTGTGGAATAGAACTGATTTTTTAATATTTTATTTTGAACTAAAATAATCATGAATAATGACGTGGATATCGGAGACGACATACGGCAGATTGTACCCAATAGTTATTGTAGTGGTTTGACATCATAAGCCACTCTATGAATGTCACAATTCTAAGATAATCTGAAATTACTCAAAATTGTTGAACTTTATTGAGTATATTACTCATTTGTTTGGAATAAATATATAACTGAATCATTTATTATTGTTGTTACTTGCATCATTGAATGTGTAGATTTGGAAGTTGACCTTTTCTGTCTCGTAATGAGGTAGAATATGTTTTAGCGCCGCAAATAGATCTCAATCCGATTAAACTTCTTGTAACGCTTCAAAAATAAGATTTCAAATTACTATTCGTATGATGCAGCAGTAGATTTAGAATTTCACAATAGACCCAAAAAAGTTGCATTTCATTATGGAATCTGCTTTGACTGTTCATTCTTTTTGACGAATTCGAATAAATTTATTAAATTATTACTCGGGAAATTGGTATGTTAAGACATATTAATATGCAGCTGTAACATTTTGCGGATAATCTTTTTATTTGTGCTTGATTGGTTGATTATGTAATTTGTTATGTAACCAATAATCATATGCTGAAAATAATCACACTAAAATTATTGTCAAGAAATATTGTTGAAAGTAGAATTTGATATTGAAAATCTGCATCAAATTTAAGGTATTTTTTAGTAATTTGTGTTGAATAAAAATGTCTATATTTGAAAGTCATATCCATTTCGTGTTTTGAAATTGAGTATAGGTACAGTTCAAGTTTTAGTAAAGTTGTAAGTACTATTCCTATACATAGAGGATTTGTTATTAGATTATCAATAAATTATGAGTTAGAGGAGAAAGTTTTGCGTACCGTCTTCTTAAACTTAAAGTGAGAACAGCTATTCCAGGTCTTCAATCTGAGGAGACACAAATAATAATAGTGTTATAATGAAACAAACATTAATAAGTCGAAAACTTTAGAAAAGAATTCCAAGAGAACTTGTTTCCATATTTTATCTAATTTTTATTCATTTTTAATAATTTTAGGTTTAAAATTTATCTCGAATGGTGAATATTGTGCTATTCTAATGGCTGGAGGAGCCGGAACGAGGCTTGGTGTTAGATATCCTAAAGGAATGTATAATGTCGGCCTTCCATCTGGAAAGTCTCTCTTTCAATTGCAAGCCGAGCGATTATTGCGCTTACAGTGTCTAGCTTTGGCTAAATTCGGCAAAACGTGCCCAATTACTTGGTAATTCATATTATTATTTGGATTTTTGTTATCTTATATCTGTCTGGCTCATAATATCGCACGTTTTCAGTTAATAATTCCATTCTAAATATAGATATTTACCGGGTTTTATTGAGTAGTGTATCCATGTGACCAATTAAGCTTTTCAGCTTGAATTGCCTCAATTAATCACACTAAAAATAATTAATGCTCCCATGCCACCCTCTTGGATATGTCTTTGTTTATCATTTCATAATAACTTCGGAATTTGGTAAATGAATCTAACAAATTTAGGCATTTTTATTTGGAATTTTGATAACAATTTCATTTGCCATCGCACTTTTTGTGTTGACTATGTTCGTTATTGATAATTTTATATATATATATATATATATATATATCACTGGGGTAAATTTTAGGTAGGAAACTCTGCAGACATGCCAAACACTTCATCAATGCTATATTCCACAGAGTTACCGTTATTTTCTCGTCGGTCCGAATTGGAATTCCATAAAATATTTTCATCAACATTTGACTTTTTAAATCTATTTTCCTCAATTTCATCATTGTTTCTTGTTTTATCAGAAACAGAATTTTCTATAATACCATATTTGATTTAACCACATTCACAACTTGTATTAATTTGTTTCATCGTCATTTGAAATAGCAACAGCTATTTCATCAACAATGTTTCTGTAGATATCATTATCATTCATTGTATTTTTTTGTTTCGATTTGAGTTCAAATTATACACAACACAAATTATAAGCCTTGCCTTTATTAAATAAATCCGAAAATTTTGTTGCATAGAATTAAAAAATGAAAATAAATGAAATATTATCAAAAATAACTCGTAGAACACAAAATGAATATTCAAAATTGTTAGATCATAAAAAGACGGCCTCAATAACTAACAAAATAAAAGCTCAACTATAACAATTTGAACTTTCCTTTAATATTTTAGGGAAAGGCTATTTTGTTGCAGTAAACGTTGTCTCCATAAACTCTCGCCTGGATTAGAGGGAATAAGAGATTCATAATTTCTATACATGACTCAAATTTTCTTTTTACTAAACTTCGAGCAGTTATTTAATATTAAAAATTGGGTCTCTTAATTTACAGAAATTTTTATTTTTATGAATGAAAGAATGAAGGAAAATGTTCAACTATTTTGTATAGTATTGATTGCCTGAAAAAGAAATTCCGATGAACACCAATGGTAGTTGGTATTGTTTTAAAAGTTCAATTTGAAAAAACTACCAAAAGCTTGTATTGCATAGGCAAAAATCTGATCTATAATCGTAATGAAAACGAATAAAATTTAAATGAAAAATAAAAACAGATTATAGGTCCTATAATATAGGTGAACGAAAAATGTATGAATTTTCCATTTGTGATCCTTATTTGATGATTGATTTTACTTTCATATCTTGTAACTGTGTTTTTGGGCAGCTCATAAATTCTTCATGTTGTGTTTAATTCTACAACTGTTGGAAAGTCCGTGTCTCAATTATTTTATTATTAAATCATTATTCGAATGTAATATTTTTACATAACATTTGGTAAAAAGAAGTTAAAATTAAATTTAGTAGGAAATGAGCTAATGATGCAACTTAATTGGTTGAATGATCATCCTCGTTTTTTATTAGATATTGTTGAATTCCGGTTGAATAGAAATCTTTAATATCTAAGATGATAATAAGTTAGAAGAAAATAGCAAGTGTATGATCGAATTCTTATTGATATCCCACATTTACACAATTTCAATTGATATTACCAAGTTTTCAAATTTGATTTTATATCAGGTATATCATGACTTCTGACTGTACAGGTGATGCCACTATAGAATATTTCAAAGATCACAAATATTTTGGTCTTCAGCCCAATCAAGTTATATTCTTTGAGCAATTTACTTTACCAGCTGTAGGTTGTAATGGGAAAATCATTCTGGATTCGAAATATAAAATCTCCAAATCTCCAGGTTCGTTTGACATTAATTATTATTATTATTATTAGTATTAATTTATCAGTATGAAATTTTCAATTTCAAAAGGACTAACTTATAGTTGGAAATTTTTTCATTTGTATTAAATATTCGCCGCAAAAGGCTTAAATTATCATTTAAATATTTAATATTATTATTATCGATTTTTCCAGGTTCATAAAATTGGCCTACTTAATTTTATACTCAAAAATTAAAATCAAATTGCTAACAATAATGTTATGATATATTTTTGCCTTATTATATTATCTATAACATATTAGATACCAGTTGCACCTAACCTATATTTTATAGTTGTTAATAATTATTTAACATTGTAATAAGATATCATTGAACAGTAATAAATGTAAAGTTAAAAATCGGGAATTATTCAAAGTAAGTTACGCTTTGTGGGACAATGTACCGAAATATGGAACTATCCCGAGATATACTGAATGAATGGTCGACCTAGCTTATCCAGAATGGAAATTTTGATATGAAATTTAAACACTTTAAACACTCCAACAAATTTTACTACTAAGGGGATATTTTAAGCAAATTTGTTTTATTATAGCTAAAACTATACCAATTTGTAATTGTTTAAACTTTTCACATATTGCATTTAATAAAAAGAAACAAATTGGTAAATTTTTATAAACTAAATTAATGTATTTTACAAAGTTAGTTTTTCTTTGCAAATTTCGTGTGATAGGCTTGAAAATAACCCCAGTCTATGTTCATATGTACCTACAGTAGTGGGTTAATCTCCACCTACCTGTGTCACTTGTCATTGAAAAAAATACAAGTTTTTGTTCTTCGATCGGAAAGGATTCGACAACATTGGTATGTGCTGTTTTTTCTCTTTTTTTTATCTGAAATGAATGTTCTTCAAGTTTGATGTGATACTTTTTATATAAATGTCTATCATTAAATTTCGAATAATTCACGGCAATTTTCGGTGATTCGTTGGTCTAATTGGTATACGTGAAAAAGAACAATTACAAACTTAATGATAATTCAGATTTAGCTCTCCAATAACAATATATCCATGTTTGTATCTTTTTTATAATTTACGATATATCTTATGCCAAAAGCATCGCCCTGACCCTCATATTCCCAAGTCAATGGTAAATAACAACTTGTACTGCGAGTGTTAACGGTTAATAGCAAATGCAATGTTAGAAATTAAAAATGTTTTCTTTTAATTTGTAGGTAGTTGTTTAATGGATTTATGGTTTGTAGAGTTTTGGAGTATTTCTTTAGTGTCACTTGATTGATTTGTTGATTTGGTTTGAAATTGTGCTAATTGATCCACATTTGTATTATTAATATCTGTTTTAATTGATCAGATTTCTTTATTTGTTTTTTGTGGTGATTATGTAAATATTGTGCATTTATTGATTATAGCACCATATGGAAATGTGCATTTGCTGTTTGATTGTTCATTCATTATCCAACCAACTGTTGTCAAGATTATTGAATTCATAATAATAGTAATAATAATATCCAATGCATTTAGTCTTACAAATTAATGGAAAATACCAATAAAGTTTTATTTCATCAAAAATTATCAATATTTACTATAAGTTTCTTGTAAAATCTAAAAGGTGAAACCGTTCTAAACAATGTCAAAGAAAATGCTTGATGAGTCCCAAAAGACTTGTGAATTTTATTAAATCCCATAAACAAACAAAACCTACCATAACGACCTTATTGTGCTGTACCGATTTTCAAAATGATTCTGTTTATAATCACATAGGGAATTATTTTGGATTCTAGTCATTTTGGATACTCAACAATCCAACAGTTGAATTCGCTGAAATTTGACTGATTACTTTTTTCTGTTAAATGGTTTGTGTTGGTGGTCTAGTATACATTTTTGGTTGATTTGTTATGATATCAGCATTTTTTACTGATGACGCAAATGGTTCACATAAGCCCTCTTGTTAGAGGACAAATTCCCATCGCCAATAAAAGTATATTTAAGTTTGGAACTCTTCTAGTTTATAATATTCTTCAAGGAACCCTAAATTTAAATAACAAACTTTAGTTCAACCTCGACATTCTTTTATTTGTCTCGAAAAATCGTGGGGCTAGACTAAGAACATTCAAGAACATTACCAGACTTATAGAATTTGGAAGATAAACCTCTTTAATCGGGTTGCGATTATGTTTAAAAATAAATAACAAAACATTTTTATGTAAATTAACATTTTACACATTTATTTCATGAATAACCGCAAATATGGTTTTTCGTTTTGTTCATTGTCGGAAATTAGGCATTCAACAAAATTAAAATTTGTACTATTAAATTTTGAATATTTTTATTTATTAACATGTAAATATTGAAAATATATTAAAGTTTTCTATTTCATCACCTTAGTTTTTAATCTAATATATAAAGATGAAAGTTTGTTTGTTTGTTACCCATAGAATTCCCCACCGTTGGACCTAGGGTGCTGAAATTTTGATTTGACTCGGAAGAGGCTATTTATTTTTTTTCATTTTTTACCGGCTGGGTGCCGTTTTAAGTTTTACATTTAATTAGAAAAATTGTTTAACCAAATTTAAAATTTTTAATGTTACATGTGCTTTTTTAAATGAATGAATTGAAATAAATTTCTTTATTTTGAATCTGTTTACTATTTTTTAAATCGTGCAACGCCTGGCCACCCCAGCTAGTTATTTTTAAATATAAAAGTGCTTTGGTTTTATTCTTTTTTTGCAAATGAAAAATAAATTATATGGAATGTTTGTTATTATATTTCCACAAATATTGAATTAGATTGTGACAATGATTTTTTATTCAACGCGAGATTTTGATCTTTACGTTTTGACAAGTTAATCTGATTTGATTGTCTAGTTTGGAACGCAATCAACTTGTCAAATTATATATTTGTTGTTTAAAATTTCGAAATATAAGGACGTACTATCATTTGTACTTTCTTTTGGAACTATTGAAAGTCGTTCGGTTATTAAAGGTTGTTCTACTTATGATCTTTGTACTTGGGTCTGTTTATTTTGACATTATTTGAACTAGGCAATATTTTATAAATATTTTGTTTTTATTTTTACACTTTATAACCTGACTCGTTTACCAAGTCCAATTGAAATGAAATTGATTTATTTTGGGTTCAATTTGTAGATGGAAATGGCGGCTTGTATAGGGCCTTACATAATTATAAATTGGTTGATGACATGAAATTTCGAGGCATCAAATATGCTCTTGTTTATGGGGTTGATAATATTCTCGTCAAAATCGCTGATCCGGTATTTTTGGGATTTTGTGTAGAACAAGGAGCTGAATGTGCGGCAAAAGTCGTTGAAAAAGTCCAACCCAAGGAAGCTGTCGGAATCATTGGTAAAGTTAATGGAAAGTATCAGGTAATTATAATTGGCTATAGTTTTTGATATTAAAATATTATTTTGATATGTTATGAAGTTTGGAAATTATGCAAAATAGTATATATGGGTTTTCTATTTTTTTATAATTATGATAAATATAACAGGAATGGTAATTTAAGAATATGAAGGACTATATTAATAATAATATATATAATCTGACAATGTGAAAGCTTATAATGACAATATGTTATTGTCAATAGCATATGTCATTTACTTAGAAAAAATATAATTCGAAATCACAAATGACAAATTCAATACGATCGAATTTCGGAAAGGACTATATAGTAAAATAGAAGAAAAGCAAAACATGACCATGGCATATTTTAGTAAGAGTCTTCAAAATTTCCATTAAAGTCCATGTTTGTCAATGGAAATAATGAGAAAGAACATTTATGTTACACTACAAAATTATACTCATCACAACAATGAAAATCACTTTTCGTGCGATGAACCTTAAGAATTTTTATAATGTAAAAATATCGCTTTTATATGGTGTTTCCGATATTAATTAATTTTTGAATTAATTTTTGAACAATTAAATGATAATTTAAACCTTGAAAATTTTGAACTGTTTTTATAGTTGAAAATTATTTCATTTTATTGAATATATACTTCACAGCAAAAGGCTTAAATTATCATGTAATTTTTTAGCATTTAATTAATGCTGCTACCAAGAAATCGACACTTGTTAAAGTGTTAGTTACAATGGAAAACTTTGTGTCGACTTTTTACTTAATTTTTTTAATGTAATGGAAACATCTCGAGATACTAGGAAAGAAGAAATTGTGTCCGAATCGTTGAAAGTCATATGGTCTGGTGCTCTTTACTACAACCATTTTCTCTTTATATGAACATCTGGCATTTGATAGAGTTTGATATTTATATAACTAAATATCTTCTTTATTGATTCATCTTGATTGCATTTTTATTATTCTTTCTTTCTCATCTTCGTTTTACATTATTCGTATTTTTATTTTAATTACTAACAATTGCAAAAATAGAAAAAACTAAATGAAGTTATCACATGTCTCTCGTGTAACTAATTTATATTTATAAAATTTTATAGAAATGGCCTTACACATATATAATGGAAGATAAATAGTTATTTTTTATCCTAACAATGTATAAATTTTATTTTTATATTCAAATTTGTGTTGTAAAACATGTGGAAACTTTTAAATAAAACGATAATCAATAACTAATAATTAAATTTATTAAAAAGAGAGCGTGAAGAAATATAAATTAAATTTTAAATATTAAAAAAAATAAAACATCCTTATCCCCATTTGGGGATCAAGGAAGCTAATGGGTTAATTTTTATTTTATTTTATTAGGTTATCGAATATAGTGAGATCTCTATTGAAACAGCTACCCTCCGGGATATAAAAGACAACAAATTGATATATAGATGTGGCAATATTTGTACTCATTTATTCAGTGTTGATTTCCTTTCTCAAGTTTGTCGAAGTGATATCAATGATTTAATGATTCAACATATTGCAATTAAAAAAGTGCCCTTTATGAATATTGAAACTGGATTGTTGGAGATTCCAGAAAAAGAAAATGCCGTAAAAATGGAAAAATTTGTATTCGATGTGTTTCCCCATTCTAAGTAAGCTTTATTATGTGGCTATCAACTCAAATTTATATTTTCTTAACAGTCTTTATCAGTGAGATTTTGAGGTTATCCTTAAAATTTTATTGATATATTGTCATTTAACAGAAAAATCTAGGATTAATTATTGAAATTAAAATTTTACTAACATTATATTGATTGTTTTATTTTGTCTTCTAGCAATTCCGAAATATCTATCATTTTTTGGTCCTCTTTGATCAGTTTTTTTCCCTTTTAAGTTTCATTGATCCTCATTTAAATTTCAACTATAGATCAATATCATTATTGAATGACTGCTATTTTATCAATGATTATTATAAATTGAATTTTTTAATATTAATGAATCATTCAAATTTTCTTTTTATAAATAACTTTAAAATTATATTTTTTTGATGAATGAAAATCACAAATTTATCTTTATCATTTTAAAAAATATATTGTGCGTTCGTCCAAGTCCTCTGGAATCCAGTAATACAAATAGTTTGACTAATTTTAAATATTTTTATCAATTTCTAATATTAAAATAAATAATTAATAAATGCACTGTTTCATCAAATAGTTTATTAAAATATAATTTTAGTTTTGACTTTGGAATTTCCGCGATAATACAAAAAAAATACTTGTTGAATTAGGCATTTTAGATTTTTGCTTGATATTCAAAATTTATTTGAATGTTAAATTTGAACGGGTCTTGTCTAAAGATGCATTGAACCATAAATCCTGCCATTCAGAACTGGAATAATGTCTGGGTATCAAACTCTGATTACTATTACCAAACACTTCATCAATGCTATATTCCATAAGGCAGTGTTACGCAAACTTTTTTGCTCCCCATTGCACTTCCCATGACATACGTCGTATTAAAGATTTTTGCAATTTCGAAAAAATAAATTAAATAAGTAATTCGTGAAATATTTTTATTCAAAGGAAACAAAAAATTTTCTTTCAATGATATTTATGAGCAAGTTTTTGAGAACAAATTTTCGTCAATCTTGATTCAACGTTTGACAAACAGATGAATGTTTTTTTTGCGTTTCAATGAGCTTTGTTGTTTTTCTTGCTTACTTTTATTGTTCCCCGTTTCCTTTTCCTTTTCACGTACTTGTCCATTATTTACGCTTCAAAATATTTTAAAATAAATATATTCAATGCGTATATATTTCAAATTACTTACGATTTAATCTTTCGTGGAATATAATTTCAATATTGTCCATTAAAAATCAATATTTACTGATTTTAAAATTTCAACAAATTTTTATCAAATTACAAAAAACGTTAAATTTTAAATATTTGACAAATGCTTTGCAGCACAAGATAAATATCTTATGGCACGCAATTTGCGTAACACTGCCATAGGGTTACCAGTAAATGTATTTTCATTAATTTAATGCATTTACTACATCAACTACATCATTTAAAATATCTTCGAACCCAGATTTCAGCCATTTCATCGACAATGTTTCTTGAGATATAATTAACTGTATTTTCTTTTATCGTCCGTTTGAATTTCACTAAGAACTTCTTCCTGAGCATTATGTGCAAAGCTCTTAATATATTATTCATACTCATTCATTCCAACTCCAAATATTACTGCTTTGTCCATTCCTCTTTTCATCTCTGAAAGGTTTTGTGAATTATATGAAGGTTCTTTTCTGCTTTTAACATTTATTATAGATCGTTTGCAATTTGGGAAGTCGAAAGAAGTCGGGAATTTACTGCTCTTAAAAATGCTCCCGGAAGTATATCAGATTGTCCGGAAACCGCAAAAGCTGATCTCCTTGCATATCATCGACAATTAATTCTTGAAAATCTCAATGATGATTTTAATCTACACGAAAAGGTCAATAAATGTATCATTGAACTGTCACCGTTAATAACATATAGTGGAGAGGTAAATTTAATAATATTCTCCTTAATTATTTCTATTGTCTAGGATTTGGAAAGCATCTCAACTCTAATCAGTAAATCTGATGACAAATCTGTCATTCATTTGGAAGTGTCTTGAAAATTAAATTTTGTGTTTGGGCTTTCAGTTATTATTTTGACTTAATAAATGTTTTGAATGCATAGATATATGTTTTGTGATCGTGTTGCCTTTTCACTTTGTTTCTTTGAGAAATGGTTCTTTATTTATCACACATGATCAATTATATTACTTGTTTTAATAAATAATCTATTTAATTTGTTTTAATCATCATATATTTTATCAAATCTTTAAATACGTGAGAAATGTCGGGATTATATAAAATTATATTAGGTTATTATTAAATATATTTTGAAACTAATTCCGTTCCTCGTGTCCTTTATATTAAAACAAGACCCAGTATAATTTTCATTTCCAAAGTAATAAAAGATTCTATTGGTCAATAATCAGAAACTTAGTTTGAACTATGTAAAATTATTTAAATCTGATTGTAGAACTAAGTTCTCTAAACATTCTCTGATATTAGTGTTATGAATCACTTGTTAAATTTTGATCTTCAGTCATCCTGGTAAGTTTATTTAATTTTCTCTTTCTATACTCTTGCACTATTATTTGTTCCAGGACTGTGGAGTTGTGAAAAATGAGCGACTCCGGCCTTTTTTTCTATGAAATGCATTTTTTAATTACGAAATTTATGAAATTCTAATTGACTAATGATGAATATGTATGATTAGTGAGTTGCACCCAGATAGTGAGTCACCAAAATCCCCCAAAAAAGTATCTAAAAATGTACGAAACGTCGCAATAGCCGCTAGAACACCAAAAGTACATGCAATAATAAAGCGAAGAGCTGGAAAAGGGGCGATTTCGGATTAATCTAACTTAATGATTCAACGACTTATTGAACTTAAATTTTACATGACCAAACTGAACACGACCATGACTGAAATGCAATGGAAAGAAGTAGAGGAACTTGAAGTGCTACTTCGCTATCTTTATATGGTTACAAAAATATGTCAAGCAGAAGACATGACTCCTGGTGAAATTTTCAAGTAGTGGAAGAGCATTATATTTCGTTTGTCTAAAATTCAGAGCAATACTATTGCTGATGGAATAAAAAACGCCATGCTATCCAGAAAAAACATTTACTGGACAATGATATTCTATTAGCTGGGATTTATGTTGACCCCATGGTTCGATCTATATTGACTGAAGAACTAATGAATAGATCTAAGAACGCTCTGTTTGAATTAATCATTCGTATGAAAGTCCTTCGAGTAAGAAACACGACGACATCAAACAGCTTTGGTCAATCAATAATTGAATTATCATCATTGTTATCCTACACCGCTGAATCTGAAGATGATTTTGAAAAATATCTCAATGAACAAGTGAAACTAAAACGTTCTCGTTTGAGTCCCAATAGAGTAGACGAATGAGACTCCATTTCAAATTTTAAAATGAATCTTGGATTGAAAATGGTGGGCAAAATTGAAGGGCTTATAATTTAAATGTTAAAATGACAATACAGCAGTATACAGAAATTGTGAAAGGTTCCACGTTGACCGTTACAGCATTGTTGTCAACCCAAGTATGCGTAGAGTGGTTACTTTCCATTCTGATTTGAGAGCTTCTACAAATATAAATTTAATAGAAGCAATGGTGTTTTTCAGAACAAATTCAAATAAATAATTAATAAAGTTTAATCTTGTTTTATTTTTATCCTTATAACATAAAAAATTTAGCTATTCGAAAGGTATGAAAACAACCTGATAAAATTAAACTTTTTTGAGTCGGAGTGGAGTTGAAGTGGAGTCGTGTTGTTGGTAAATATGGGAATCGAAGTTGGAGTCGGAGTCGTGTTTTTTAAGCGACTCCGCAGCCTTGATTCGTTCTCTTCTATAAGTCATAGTATAGATTTTTCTAATGAAAGTCAAATTCTCACAGATCGCTAATACGCCTATGAAACTCGGCAATTCTGTTTTCTGAAATAAATGATTAATGACGTAAGCAAAGCTTTTATTTTATTAATAAGTTTGTAATTTCATTGTCCGTAGAATTAGAATATTCTTCTTTAACTTTTCGTTTATTACTTACTCACCTGAAAAATATTTATATTTCAAGTTTTGTTTGATTTTGTTCATAAATTAATATATTCCCTGATAATTCTTTTGAGTAAACTAATCATATGAAAATTAGAAAAATCTTAATTGTACATTAAATTTTATTTGCACTCATTTACATGACCCCAGTACACTGTTGGTCGAAATTATTTTTATTATTCCGTTATAGATAAAGCACACTAAATTAATCAAAATATTATTAATTATATTGAGGTGGAAATGCCAATAAATGTCATATAAAGATATGTAACATCTATAGTTATTTTTAATTTTTACTTTCAAAATTTTGTATTTTATATTTTTCTAACTTTTTAAAACCATAATTGTATTCATTGGAGCTTTCAAGAAAATACCACTTTCCTTTTCTTTTTCTTTGGTAGTTATGAATATATTGTGTAAACCCGTGTAATTAATGTATATGCTTGCATGTTTGATTGATTAATCTTGAATGTCTGTGTTCTCACATTATGTCATTGTTTATAATTCATGCCAATGATAAATATACTGTAGACAAATGAGTTGTATATATTGCTTGAGTTTTACAGAAATGTATAAAATAAATAAATATCGAAATTGTTAAAAAATAATTAAATTCTAATTAAATATTCAAAAAATGTAAAAATTAATATTTTTCTAATGGTGAATATGGTTACCGGTAGCATATTAAAGTTGTAGACAAATAAAATAATTTTCAAATGATGGAAAGTCTTTAGGAAGAGATGGAATCAAAAAACTAATTAATCAATCACATTCATTATTCAAAAAAGATCCCGGAGTTGACAAAATGATTGGTTAAAAAATCAATTTAGAGAGAACTAACCCGACAATCGTTTGTTATTGCCGTGATGTGAACGTGAGAGAGTTATTAGTAATGATGATTGTTGGCAAATTATTTATGTAAACAGGAACGATAAAATTGAGGATATTGGTCATTTTGGGTCAGAAGGGTAAAGTGTATATCAAGGAGAAAAGTTAAGACAAATCACTAACCAATATCATATTTCAGATTGATCTCAGGAGTGAAATGCATTGAACTTTACCCTGTGGTTGAAAAAAAGTTATTGTGAAGGCAGTGTTTTCTTGTAATCAATAAATTAATTATATTTTGTTTAGTTTCTTTCTATTGAACACGTGGACAGAGATTCAGAGTTATTTACTACCGACACTTTACAAATATTCCAACTATATTGTCTAACAGTAATCAATACATTCTTCTTCTACTCAACTGTTTCTAAAATAAAAAGGTTATAATCTCAAGTTTTATCAATTTTTACCCTTTTACTACTGGGACATACTTGAAAGTTGAACTCTGATTAAACTGTTTTATCAAAACCTTCAAAAATTATTTATTGAAAACTAAATATAAGATTTAAAAACTTGTGACAATGAAATGAAATTTGTTTGACATCTTCAAAAACGGGTAATGCAAATGGACGACATTTTGGTCGAAAGTACAAAATGATTATTTTTGACATTTTTGTATATACAGGGCCCGTTTAATTGATATCTGTAGCAGATTGTTGTATTTTTATCGTTATTGTTGTTTTCAACAATACCTCAACTAGGTTTTTTTATGAACATTATGGCTCCCGTAGTGTCGGGTAAAGGAAATTTAAAAAAATTATATAGCGATAATTTACTTTAGTTTCTAGTCAAATCAAAGAATTGGAAGAAGAAAGATCAAAATATTAAATATTAATTTGTTCAGATCCGTATACTATTCCTGTCGAATCATCAAAGATCAAGAAGAAGAATGATCAGAAATATTAAATACTAAATTGTGCAAATCTGCGGACATTCTATTCGAACCTTCATCGAACTGAGTCCTTGGCAAAACAAGGTCTTTAAATTTTGTTTTAAATAAAAGTTCAATCAGTTAAATTAAGTTTTGTTAATTTCTTTTTTCAAAAGTCAACATTTATCTTGTTTATTATAAATTGTATATAAATACACGACATACAGGCACCCCTATTGTCCCGAAACTTTTTATTGGTGACTCTTTCGGGTTCTACGAAATTCTCTATCACACCTAAATAATTATATATATAGATATAGAACTTGTAACATCTGAGAACATATCCTAACAATATCAATTGGCTGTTTGTGAGTATTAAAAATAAATAAAATGTTTTAATAAAAACTGTTATTGATGCAGGCCCGGATTTAGATGAAGAGAGGCCTTGGGCAATTTCATTTATGAGGCCCTTTCACCTCCCATTTTTAAGTTTGTAAGTTACATGATTGATAATAAAATACATCAATACTGTGATATATATTAATGTGTTAAATAAAATATGTTGTGATTACTACTAACCGAACGGGTTGATCTTAACTTATAGATTTTTAATGCTTACTTATTAATCATAAGCGTAGAATTTCTCCATATTTTCAGTCCAGTGTTTTATTGTTCACTGTTTTTAGAATAGTCTAACTTTAATTTTGCTAGCACTTTGAATATAAACCTCTCTTAATCTTGAGGCTTTAGAATGAAGCCTAGATAGCTTTTAGGAAAATCCGGCCCTGCATTGATGTTCCTATTTTTCCTTATTAAAGAAAGTATTTTAACTAGAACATTTTCTTTAGAATTTCAGCATTCTGGAGAAATACTGAAAGCTATCTTGGATCTCGAATAAACAAAACGTTCAGTAAAATAAAGTCACTAATATTATCTATATATTTTGTTTAATCAGCAAACAGTTTTGACACCATTTCCAATTTCAGCAATGTGTACATTTTCCGATTAAAGCGCACAGACTTATTAGGAGCATACAGTCAGAATTTCAGGACAGGTTCTACATTGTGTTCTATCCACAAACATCATAATGAAAAAGGAGCCCACAGTTTCGAGGTAATTACCTCTTTGTGTATTTTCTATGCAATTACAATTAATAAGTTTAATTTTACATCTATGCATTTCAATTTTAAAATATTTGAAATATATTAATTTTTTTTAATTATCATCTATCCGTCCTCTCTAAAATATGTTAATTTTTCAACCTGTAATTTAATTAATTATTTTTTAACAATTCATGATACCTCTCTAAACACTTTTATGCCACATTAATAGTTGCCACACGTTGTAATTTGATCTCGAAATTAATAAATGTACCTACAAAAACTAGTTAAATAAGAGTTAATTATTTTATTGAAAATGATCTAAATTAAAACAATCTCAGAGATGCTCCAGTAGCATCTAATCTAAGGTGACCAGACGTTCCGCTTTTGGCGGGACAGTCCCGATTTTTCACGATTTATCCCGCGTCAAAATGAATAAAAAATATGTCAAGGAATAAAATATTATACAATTTTTTATATTTATAAATTGTACTTTAGTTAAAAATCAAAAAATATTTCCATATTATTTTTATTCTATATGAAAATTTTTGTTGATACCCCTTCCTTCAAAGTTGTCCCGCTTTGCCCATCTAAAAATCTGGTTACCTTAATCTAATCTAATGTCTGGTGTGATATCTCCCTATATAATTATACCGAAAAAAATTAATATTATACAAATATGACTGTAATGTATTGTGATATTATATTTTTATTGTTTATTATAATTTAAGACATGGATCATTCTTCCTTTTAAAAATCATGGTAATCGATACGAATTCTCTTATTTAATTTTGCATTTTTCATATAATTTTAGTTACTTAGTTATTTACCAACAAAATGCAAAACAATCTGGTTTCTTTACTATTTTAAAGTATATATTTAAACTATTTAAAAGTAATCATTAAATAACAAACTAATAATTTATAGACAATTCATTATTCACTGAAAATTGAATAATTAAAATTTTTTAATTTAGTTATTTATAATTAAACCATTGATACATATTTTGTTTATGAATACTTGTTTTAATAGACTTCGTTTATTTAGTTTTATTAAATAAAGTTTTAATTTTTTTGGTATCCAAGATGTCTGAATATTGGATAAAGCTTAGAGGAATGCCATATCGCACCACCATGGACGATATAATTGAATTTTTACCTGGTAAATCTTTTTTATTTAAAAACTATATATACGTGCATTTTAGATATAGCCATTAAAGGAGGCAAGAGAGGAATTCATTTCCCTATAAGTCAAAGAAATATTGAATGGGGCGAAGCCTTTATTGAATTGGAGTCAGAAGAAGATTTAAATAAAGCTAAGGACAGGCATAACCAACATATGGGTAGAAGATATATAGAAGGTTTATTAATTTATCTTAAAGAATTAAATTATGACAATTTTTAGTATTTTCTTCAATTAAAGCTGACATGGTTAAGGCATGTAAAGACATGCCTGTTGCTGTAAATGAAAATGGCAAAGAGAGACCACGTCGAGACAGGTCAAGAAGCCCGGTACACGAGCGAATTAATGAAAATTATGTATTGAGACTTAAAGGATTACCATATAATGCGTCAAAGACAGATATTAAAGAATTCTTTCAAGGTATTATTAAGTTTCAAGAAATATGTACAAATTGTTTTTTATTATCTTTTGAACATAATTGAAAACTGGATGAAGTTATTACGAATTCTGTCGCGTAACAATACAATGGCAAATCTGGTTATTAGTAGAATATGATTTTGGGGTTTGGATCGAATAAACTGAAGAAAACCTTATGTCAAATTATACTTTAAGAATGACGGTATAACGATTCTCACTAAAATTATTGCCAATGAGTTATTGTTGCTGGTTTACCTACATGGCTTTTTGATTTTAACAAGGTTCAATAATGGTCTTATTGTCGTCAAGATGGGTGGTGGTTATTGTAAATAGAAGTAATAAATGGAATATATATGGAATTTGGTGGACGAAAATTAATTCATCGAACGTTTAAATATTTACAGGAGGATTTTTATCTTATTTTATATTTCATTTTTGTTTCATTATTAATGGACTTTCGGAATTAGTTATTTCTTGATATTTAATTATTATGGTAAACGTTTAGGACTGAAAATTTTGCCGGATGGAATGAGTATTCTCGTTGATCATAATGGAAGGGCGCTAGGAGATGCTTTTGTTCAATTTGCAACGTACCATGATGCAAAACTTGCCAAGGAACGGAATGGAAATAAAATTGCTCACAGGTTGGACTGAGAATGATGGATAAGTTTATCAAATTAAAAATAAAAATGGCTAAAAAGAATAATGAAAATATTGGATTATTCGTTAAGTGACGGTTATAGTTAGGAATAAGGAGAGATTAGGATTTAAATTTAAAGCAACTTAGCATTGGAGGAGAGGAGAGCTTACTAGATATTCAATATAAATGACAAAATTAAACTTGATGTTTTCTACTAGGTACATTGAAGTATTTGACAGTAATATTGAAGAAGCCAATAATGAAATCCGTCGACAAATGGAGTTTAATGGTATATGGATTACTTATCTATGGTGATTGAAATATGGTTTTGAATAGAAATGCATATGAAAAGGTTTGAAAAATCACCACCACCATCAAGAGGACCTAGGTCCATGGATGAAGGAATGCCTTACCCTGATTCACAGAGATTTTACAGTAGAATTCCAGTAATTGTCAATATGAAAGGAGTCTCAATAAGTACACGACCAGATGATGTTTTTAGATTTTTTCGGCCTCTCGTTCCATTAACAATTTCTATGAAATTTATGGTATCATTATTTATTTTGGCTTCTAATTTATTTAACTAAAGGGTGGCGCCGTTGAAGGAGAAATAGATATTGAATTTGCTAATGAGGATGAAGCATATAATGCAATGTCTAAAAATAGAGAAAGATTAGGCGGTCATTCAGTATTTTTGTCTATCGTACCAATAGTAATTATTTGCATTATAAATTTATTGATTTATCAACATATTAGAGGGATGAATTTCCCTATAAACCAATGGGAATGCCAGAATATGATCGGAGAGAACGAGAAATGAGTCGTGGAATTCCAGGTCCCGGTAGGGGATTTAGTGATCGTGATAATTTTTGTTAGTTTATCATATATAGCTGGTTTAAATTAACGTATTTCCTTAGATCCCCAGTCGAGATATTACTGAATCATTTGACGGATTTTTCATTGAAATTAGTTGTAGTTAATTTGTTAATAATTCCAATATTTGTTGTGATTTGTATTTGCATAGTGTCACTCATATTTATTTCGTGTACAATTTTTTGGTAATATTTTAAAATCATTTTTTAGTTAGAAGTGAGGATGTTGTATTATTTGTTATGAATAAGGACGTGTTGGGAATATCTGTCAATAAATAGAAGCAATTTTTATCTATTTCTAACATTAATAAAACGTTTTGTATTTGTGACATTTTTATATCGCATGTTATTTGTTCTGCTAGTCTTTAGTTCACGTTTTAATCAAGATTTTAAAGCACTTGTTAAAATAACAATTAAGTTATTAAAATGGGCTGATATTTATCTGCTTTAACATTCCTTTTTTGATAACGTTTATAAATGATTTAAATTTATGATATATGACATCATAAATCCTACGAATCTTTTACATGTTTTCCTTGGGTGTTTAAAATTAAAAAAATAATTTAGTAAACTTTTGAAAATGAAATATTTTTTCTATTTAAATTACTGTATTTAAATTTATTGTAGTAGAATGGATCATCTGGCTTAGGGTTCAAACAAGTCAATACGCTACTTAGTATTCTATATATTATAACGTGCTTGTCTTTGAAAGAAGATTCCACTACATAGCACGACTTCTAATATTAGTTTCGATGCTGAGATGAAATGCATTACTGCTAAATGTAAATCCTTTGAACATTTATTAAGATATGAATTAGTAGACAATATAATTTGACTTTGTACTTAATGCTTAAATATACTTTTGGTTTCGTGATCTTAGATGTCTTTCTGTTTTTTGACTAACTATATAGGTAAAGTTAGCACTTACACAGGAAATACTACCAACATGATAGATCGCGATTTTTTAAATATTCATTTGTTATCTTCCAAGCTCGCACCTTGCTCTCTAAGGTCAGATTACTATGCACCATTACTTGCATTCGTTCATCTTATTAAGCGAGGAATCTGCGTAGAATCAAGATTCCCATTATTTCTTGTACTTGAAAAATATTGGCTTGATAATCCATGCTTTTGTTTTCAAGTAGTTTTATTCTTTTTTTACAATTTCGAGTAATTTGCGTGGAAACAATTCTCATTCCTACATTTATATAAATTAAAGGGTTATTGAGA
Source organism: Schmidtea polychroa (assembly GCA_959609185.1). Classification (NCBI taxonomy): domain Eukaryota; kingdom Metazoa; phylum Platyhelminthes; order Tricladida; family Dugesiidae; genus Schmidtea; species Schmidtea polychroa. The sequence continues at coordinate 31,569 of CAUHTR010002115.1, forward strand.
GGTGTTTTCTTTTCAATATTTGTTTTCGTGAGAAATTTAACTAAACAATTCAGGTACACTCAATTTTTTAATTCGGTTTTTATGGTGATGCTGGTTGTTGATTGTTTTTATTTATTTCTTTGCAAAAAATATACCAAAAACGCTCGTTAATATTGTTTTATCTGCAGTTATTTTAAGCCTATATTTGTGAAGTTTATATGAAAAAATTATCTTTTACTTTCTTTATAAAAAGAAATTTGTAAACGTGAAGTTAATTTTAAAATTTTCAATGTACTGTATATACTCCACTATAAGTCGATAAATAAATGTGGAATCTTCAAATATGTGTAAACTCTGAGTGATAAATAAGAAAGATTCAATGAATTAAAAATAAAAGCCATCTTAATCAGCTCTAATTTGCTGAAATAGTTAACCGTTACGCTGCTGAAGTCATTTGAAGAGACATACTACGCGTCAATTTATTGACTCTCCGCGGTCTAACGGTGTGAATTTTTATAATAGATTTGGTGGGGCTATATAAATTAGTCAAATACACAAAAATTTAAGATCAAAAAATTTAAATTTGAAATTAAATTAAAAATTTGAAAAACAAATTTAAGTGCAAAAAATGAAATAGAAATTGGAAAAATCGTAAATCAACATGTTTCGTAGAACAGATACAAGCGAGCAGCAATTGTAAGCTAAATATAAATTATAATTTGATGGGGGGTTTTTGATTTATGAAAATTTTGTTGATGACTTTAATCAATTTAATGAAACAAAATCCTTAAGTGTAATGGTTAATAACAGCCTGTCATGTGTCGGCAAAGTAGATTAAATAAATTTTATTTATTGGACATGTTGAGGGATATCAAAAATGTGTAAATTAAATGTAAATTGTTACTAAGTAATTAAAAGCTAATTAAATATGCAAAAATGTTAAAGTCAATATTTTTGGGGGGGGGGGGGGGAAGGGGAATGAGTAATAACTGATGACAAATAGAAAGTTGAAGTCATTAAATCATTTTAAATGATGAGAAGCCTCTAGGAATAAGTTGGAACTTTAAATTAATCAAGCTCATTAATTATTCGAGAAAAACCTGGAAATCTATTGAAAAATTTCAAAGATAATACATCAATTAGAGAAACCTGTCCCAATATTACTTGGTCGTCTCTGTGACCGAGAATGACCGATTACATTAAGGAAAATAATATATGGGAAACAGTCTCTATATTCAAATTCTGAAAATTAGTATTTGCCTCTTGACTGAGTTGAAAAGTAAATTCAGAGAAAGAGAAATATGCCAAATCAGATTATATATTGAAATATTAAAGGGTTGACATATTTTGGATCTCTACGGCGAAGTTGCTGTAAAATTGATTTAATGAAGTGTATTTTAATGTATTTTATGTGGTTAAATAAAAGAATTATACAATTTTTTGTGGTCTCATTAATTTAACAGATAAATTTAATTAATGTTTTAATGATCCTATTAAACGGAAAGCACAAAAAGTAGACCATCACAAATTCATAACGATTAGTACAGAATATTTTTGTTTCAGAGCACTTAGCTATTACAGATAGTATGGATAATTCCAATTGTTAGTCGCGGTCTTCTTAGGAACAAACTATTATTGTTAAGGTAATAGAGTAATATCAAGCTGGATTTCTGATTATTGGCAATTGAATATTGTAATTACTGTATTTAAAATAAAACTTATTTCTGTTGGTTCATTTTGTGTTAATATATAAATAACACATGGAGTGAGATTGCGATTTGTTTCCGAATTTAATTAAAATGATTTCATTGAACTCGGACTACTATTAAAGATGATGTCAACTACATTTACTACAATAATAATAATAATAATATTCACTATAAAAAAATCCAAAGTCTACTCCAAAACGGTCCGTTAGCAAACATCAATGACATTGAACATTTATAATGACACAATTAATAAATACAACACCATTTAGATATTGCCATAAAATTGATACTCAAATATACAATATACAATGACAGAAAATTTCAACACCAATTTTCATAGACTTGATCGTAAAATGTATGATAGTGTACCACACACACCGATACACACACAAAAACACACACAGACATCAATAGACAACATCCGAAATGTAGCGTATGATCTAAATTGGAAAACTATTTTTCAAATTCTCGATTAAAATGCATAAGAACAGAGAAAACATAAAATATTGATTGATCGGTTCAATAGTTCAGTTCAGCCAATTAAATTACTATCAAAATTAAAATCAACAATAAGACAGGTTTAAATTTTTTAACATTTGATCAAATTCCCGAAAACTCATCTCATCTTGATTGTCTTGGGCGGATTTGAATTTGGGTTTCGGTAAAATCGGGGGAGGGGATCTCTTCGATGATCCGACCGATTCCGATCGGTTCACGTTCGGTGACACGGTTTGAGAATGGGAAAAAGAAGTAGCCCTCGTGTTGTAGTTCAATGGAGGAGTGGTTCGTACGGGCGGCTTTGGCAGTCGACGGTATTTGAAAAATGTCGACTCTGACACTCGGTAGCCCGCTGTTGTAGTTCTTACGGGAAATGGCAAGGAATTAAATGATGGAGAATCAGTAGAAACTGACGTTGAGCTGGATGAAATTGGAGTTGTTGAGTTATCCTAAAATGTTAGTTATTGATTTGACAAATGCTGAGATCAGAACAAGTGTTTATTTGAGAACATTAACCCATTATAAGACAAATTATTTATTTTTTTGGAATTTGAATTCTAACTAATATATTTAAAAATACTTATTGCCTAGATAAAATAAATATGATAAATAAAAATAAAAATATTTCGTCAGAAAAATCAAAGATTTCATCGGATCACATACGGTGAGCAAAAAAAATATGGAAAAATGAGATGGATATTTGTTTCTTTTATCATTTTACTCTGTGAATGCCATGAATTTTCCCGTTAGTGCTTCTTCGTACAGTTTTATGTGGGCTTTCTGAAAGTAAGATCAGTGAAACAATGGGATGACATTTTGACACCCTTTTCGCAATTTGTTTAAAAAATTCCCAATTTAGAATCAAATAAGTATGGAAACATTTTTTAATTTTCTGTTGTACTGAATAAATACAGAATAAATACTGAGTGAATGACAATGTCAACAAGAGCTTACACCAAGATAATATTTAATATTTTGTAGGATATCCATCAGCATTCAAAACTGCCTGACAACGGCAAGGCATTGAGTCCACAAGGCGCTCACAAATGCTAACAGGAATCTCAGACCAAATTTCTGAAGTTTCTCATACAATTGATTCGCTTTCGAGAAATGCTGAGCTCCACGACGTCTTCACATCTCATCCCAAAGATTTTCGATTGGATTAAGGTTCGGAGATTGTGGTGGCCACTTTAGGACATCGACCTTTTTCTTCATGAACCACTCTTGTAGGACTTTTGTAGAATCCTTTGGATCATTTTCCTGGTGAAATCTCCATGTATTCTTACCCTGGCAACATTGCCTTTTCAAGGATTTCACGGTACACAAATCTATCCATCATGTCGGTGATATGTGTTAGTGGACTCTTTCCAGATCTCGAGAAAGCTTCCCAAATGACAACATTGTCACCTCCGTGCTTGAAAGTTGGTTTGTACTTTTCTCGATTTGCGCGCCAAACTTTACATCCACGATCGGAACCAAAAAGGTCGAACTTCGATTCATCAGACCAGAGCACAGTAGACCATTGCTGTGTACTTCAGCCAATGTGCTTTTTGGCAAAGGCAATTCTTTTCCGACTATTCCTTTTTTAGCAGGGTTGCGTGCATGAAGTCCAACGCTCATCAGTCTGTTTCGAATAGTTTGGTTCCTCAAGTGATGGAGGTGCAAGTTTTGCGAGGTCTCCCATATTTTTTGCATATTGAAAACTTCCACAGTTTTGGTATTTTTGATAACTTTAGTCACAGAACTGCTCTGCACTGCAAAAGCCTTTGCAATGTCAATTTTCTTCCTTCCACCATTAATATAAAGGTCCACTATTCTTTCTCGAATATTACCTGACAAATACTTTCTTGTAGACATGACATTGCTAAGCTGTAAAGAAAGTTCGTTCGGAATAGAAATGAAATGATCAATGCTGTTATTAGTGTCGTAGAAAATTACAGAAACACGTGTATAATTGATGCATTTAAACAAAATCATAGAAATGTAAAATGTTTCAATACTTTTTTTATTCAAAATTTAGTATGTTTACAAAATAGCAATAAAAATAGTCTTTAAAACATCATATTGTTTCACAAATAGTACCATTTGAAAGCCCACATAAAACTGCGTTGGTATATAAAAGTAGAGGATCATAAGCATTAGTAGAACAAAATGGTTAAAAAGAAACAAATTTCTATTTCATGTTTCCATATTTTTTTGCTCACTATTGATCAAAGATTGTTTAGCGTCATGTTAGGAAATAAATGGATGTAATTAAAAAGAGAAATATTTTGTACAAAAATTTTATTACAAAAAATATAAATATTCCAAACAAGTATTAAGTATATTTTTTACAACCATTCTTGTGAAATGGTTCAAAACACAAAACGCACAACGGCACGTTGTAATGTTTACATACATATACACGTTCTTTTTGGATCTTTCAAACTTCACGCAGTTGGAACATCAAATAAACCAAAGAACATTCTCGACAAAGTATTGACATATTAAAGTTGATTTTTATATGAGCGGTATTAGAAATATAGACCAATTTATAACCAATTTCAGCCTATGAATGGCTAAATGAATTTTAGTGAATAAATTCGGTGACCCTAAACTAGCAGAAGGCATAACTCTTTCAGCTAATTTGACCAAAAATTTAGATAAATAAAAATCTGAGAATAAATTTGAACTTTGTATGCAAAAACTGTCTGCAACAGCGAAAGAGGAGAACACATGGCTTTTAATATTTTAGGCCCTTCTATGTTGATTTCTGTATTGCAGATCAATTTCTGTATACATGTATACATACTCATTGAAAATGACTGATCCAAAGTGAAAGTTATGATAGTGACTTAAGCACGAACTCAGAAGAAAATAAAAATTACTTGTATCATTTTTGATACCTGATAGCATATAAGTAAGGAAGCACCTCAAGATTGGACTCTATTAATTAATTTTTTAATTTTTTAGGTTAACTTAGTTGATTGGTTACATTTGTTTGTCTTTATCAATATTAGTTACGACATTTTTTATAAGCTGGAAAACAGTTATCGAAACCTAATTAATTTATTGGGAAATCATGAAACATTGTCGAAGTTTTCAGGTGTCTTATTCAAAATCAAGTATTTACGCAATTCTTGAACGATAAGAGAATGGAAAATTGAACAGTAAGGTTAGAAATGAAAGAAAAGCAACCAAATATTAAGAAGCGACTTTAGAAGATAGGAGTTGTAACGATGGGTCAAGGTGTCAAAATACATGGTCGAAAAATCTATCTATCAAATTTTATGTACATGAAATTCCTCGTAATAATTATGTCATGTATATATAGAGAAAGTAAGCTACATCAGAAGAGCAAAAATTAATCCAAAAAGAGCGTTCTGATTTGCTGATGAAATTTGCATGTGAAAAGAGCAAAACAGATTTTATTCCTGATAATGAATCTACATTAACCGGATTACAACATTTTAGCTACTACGTTCACATACATAAAGTAGAAGACGAGTCAGATGAGATTTGCCTCCGAGTAATGTTCTTGTCTGATCTGCTGTTTCCTGAAGAGGAATGTCAACCTTTCGCATTCCAAGATCCACGACCGAAATTTATGTAAAAAGAAGCATCTACCGAAGGAATAATTATACAAATTTCACCGAAAATCGACTGAGGGGGAAAATATACCTATCAATCCAAAGAAAATAAATCCTTAAACAGTGCCACAGATACGTATAGTTGATATATTGTAGGCTTATTTGAAGGTTAAATATATGATAATAGATCAACAGTCCAGTTGGAAGATCAGATACGTAAAAGAGTCAAAGATAAGACTAAAACGTTCAATGAATTATCTTGTTTCAACCTTTTAAAACACTTTAAAGATAAAATCATTCGTGTACACTTTAAAGGGTTAAATAAATTGATATGTGAATTTTGTTTTTAATACAATCCTTGACTTCTCCAAATTTAGCCTTTCTGTGTTAAATGGTAAAGAAATTATAACTTCGTAAATTCGCGTCTAATTTCTTACTGAAACACCTTAATAACTTAAGGAACAAGTATTTAATTGAAATAAAAGAAGAAATGTAACGTTCAAGAATTTGATTTTCAAATAAAATTTAAACAAAATCCTTTTAAAGAATCATTCTTATTTTGATTTCAAAATTCGTCGAAAAATAAATGTAAACCAATTTACGAGGTAACTTTTTGTAAGTGATCTCTCATACTTGAATGAATGTTGCGTTAATTATTAATTTAAATTATACTAATAAATTAAAAATGTCAAAAATATGATTATATAGATTGTACTATTTTAAATTTACAGTAAATATAATTCATGTTTTTGAATAATTAATGACACTAGGGGCCATTGCATAACTACGTCACGCCAAAAATCACCATTTTTGAGTAACCCACCCACCCTGTCACGTTTGGTCACATTTCTGTTGATCCACACCACACATAGTGACGTCATTTTATTGTTCACGAAATGAAAGTAGCCTAGTGGTACCATACGGTCCTCTAGACTGCTTGGGAACTTGCTGTAGCAGCAATAATTGTTAGTCATCGTTGTATAGTCAAAGTATCAGCATCACTGTAGCATAGTAGCAGAGGAAGATTGTTGCAATAATAATTCTTGTGGTCAATAAAATACAACTAGCGTGACGTCACATTCAACTCAATTCATCCACCCACCCACGTCACGTTTTCAAGGAGGGATTAAGGAAATTACATTGAAACTAAGAATTAAAGAGTTATGACATTGTATCAACGACCAAAGATCGAATGAATAATAAATTTGAATATGCATTGCATTATAAAATACAGTGAGTTAGTGATTAAAGAAATTCTAATATTTAAAGAGTTATGACAATGTGTAAGATGAATATTTGAACAAAGATAAAATTGAGGAAATTATTGTTGATACCTTAGAGATATTACGCAATAAATGCCAGAGACCCTCACCCTCTATTTATTTAAAAAATTTAGATTTATTTAAATCGGCGATTAAATATTTTTTTTTGTTCTAATCAATGATTACATAACCCAATTTTTTTATTCAATTGTTTTAATTATCAAAATAATTTTGTTTTAATCGACAATAACGTCATCAATTTTAATATATTATAAGAAATTTTGATATCTATGTATCAAAAATTTAATTCTAATTTTAATGAACTTGTTATAGTAATCGCTATTTTGAAATTCCATCTTTAGTGTGCCATTTTTGAATTTACATATTAAGTTTTAAAAGACTTGAAATATTTTCACTCAAACAATATATAGGTAGAATTTATTTAATCAAAACCCGAAATATTTAATTGTTCTAATATATAAAAAATCGAAAATGAGGTAATAAATTATCAGTTTAGTAATTAATAAAAAAATAACTATTAAAATTTGAATTAAAATAAATTTGAAATTAAGTGAAATGGGATAGTTTTGTATTGTAGATTGAAAAAAACAGTACATTCTTTAGGGAAAAGGTTACTATATTGCGAAACGAGTATCAAATTCACGTATGAGAAAACATGTAATGAAAATAATACTTGAATATTTTTTGGTCTTTTTATTTGATTATTGGACATTTCGAATCAGATTAAAAAATAATTCATAATAAAATAATAATATAAAACTTAAATTCAACACATATATACTTAGACTGTGATGTATAATAAAATTTAATGTCAAGGAATTTTTGGTATAAAATTTAATATGGAATACAAAGTTTAAAAATTCCACTGTTCGTCCAGATTTAAACCCGGCAACTTTTCTTTCACGATGTTTTACCTAATGACGAATAGGCACAAATTTAAGATGGCCTATAAACTTTTATATGATTGGTAGTGGAGGTGAAGAATTTACAAAGATATAAAATGGTTTATGACAGAAATTATTCGAACATTTTAATTTATCATAATATTTTTGAATTATAGTTGAGTTTTTTCTTTAGTTATAATTTTTTTTTTTAGAATTTCTTTTCAATTATTCGAATATAAAACTATTATTTGTACACATCCTTTCGCTTTCCTGAGCTTGATTAGAAAAAGTCATAATTATGGATATTGTGAGAGGACCTTTAGGAATAATGACATATAGAAAACAATATTTTGATATAGTCTTATGAAAGAAAGAGAAAAAAATTGAAAATTTTCACACAATGATGAAGCATAAAAATAAGTTGTTGGATTTCATACAGAAATAATTTAACCGTCGGCAACCAAATCTTAACCTGACCCCTGTCCAATGATATAGTATAGTTTTATTAATGCAACAGCAATAACACCGTATTGAAGTTATATTCAAGGAAAGATTCACTGATGTCACTCGACGTAACAACTGAATTAGACTCAATAACAAATTTATAAAATGATATTTCTCTTAATGGGATAATATTTATTTTGGATTATATTATAGGAAAGATGTCGCATTCAGATGTAAATAAAATAGTTTTCATTTACTAGATCAGATTAAATTTAAATTTACATCGTATTACAAACTTTAGTAAAATCTCAAATTAAATTTTCAGTTTTAAATTAAACTTTAATTACAAATTTTCTGGACATTTTGTTGATTTTTACTTAAATAATTTCAAGATTGTTTTCCTTTTTTATAATTTTTTTTGACTACAACACAAATCTAATTTTTTATCGAAAACAATCGAATTAAAATTCACAGTTCCATGTTATATTTGTTTTTGTGATTAATTTTGCTTCTAGAATCAATAAATTAATTAATTCATTAAATTTTTCTTATTTATTGATTTTAAAATCTAATAAAATTTCAGGTCCCCTCTCACCAAAGTATTATTTTAATTATTCATTATATTTTGATTAAATATTTTATTTATAATACAAATAATAATAATAATGATATTTATATTATAAAATAATGAAAATAACTACAAATCATAACAGTAATAATCATATTTAAATTACCGCAATAAGTTAAATAACTTTCATATTATTTTAAAGTTTTGCTTCTAATTTAACTTCCGTTTCCATCGTAACTATGCCAATTTCCTAACATTTATCTATTAATAATCAATTGTTATTCGAACTAGTTCACTTCGTGGTTTACAATAATGACATGGAAGTAATTATTAAAATGAATTGATCGTAAACTTAAGGCATGTTGAACAGCAGGCATTCTGATCTACCAAACATTATGCAAATAATTCTTTACAAAAGTCACATAATTTCTTTTTTAAATGAAGCTAATTCAAATTTAATTTATTTTCAAATGTTTGCAATATTTACCAAACACGCACGCACGCACACACACACGGACGCATGATCAGATCAATTATTATTTGGATTACATTGGAATCGGAACTAATATTACAGTTGCCGCTCAATATGAAATAATATAGCAGATGATCTGCTACAACAGTTCTGATTGATGCGCCTTTATCAATAATTATTTTATGAAGCAATCAGGATTTAATAATAAATTGAGAAATTTAAAATATGATTTATTAAATATTCTTTGAAAATTTGATTTTGATAATAATAATAATAATAATAAAAATAATCAACACTGAATAGGATAATGTTTCGATGGGAAAGAAATAAAGAATAATAAATAAAAATAGCCATATCACGAGGTAGGTAATTTTATAAAAGATTTAGGTTATATAAGATGTACTAGATTGGTTCAAGGATAAAGCTACCGAAGCACCCAATTCTCAAAAAATAAGTATGGCGGCCAAAAAACTTAAAATATAAAAATGATGCCAGAAAAATTAGTATAGGAAAGAGGTAAATGCATTTGCATAAGTTACAAATTATCACCCAATTTTTGATGCTTTATTATTTCTATGTTGGAACTGTAAAATAAATCACTAGAACATGTAGGATAATAATTATATATGCTAAATAGTTCTTGAAATTATTTCTACATACATAAAGCTAATAAAAGCAGTGGCGTAGCGAGGGGGGGCGAAGGGTGACAGTTGCCCCGGGCGCCACAATTTTTGGGGCGCCGGATTGAACGCAATATATATAAAATATATAAATATAGCCAAGCATTGAAAATTTTTTAAAATAAACGATGAAAAAGGGATTTTATTTTTCTGTTTTGCAGTTTTTTTCTAGTTTTGTTATATTTTTATATTTTATATTTTATATTTTTTTAAAATATTATTTTAGAATTTATTAATATGCATTTTATATTTGGCGTTTTTACATATGTCTATTTTAATATCACAAAAAAATTTTTATAGTAAGCCCAGGGCGCCAAAAATATCCCTGCCCCGGGCGCCAAGTACTCTAGCTACGCCACTGATAAAAAGATACTATTCAAATTACTAAAGCTATTAACATAATTCTTTTCTTACGTTATATACTCAAAGAAAAAGTATCTTAACCGATAAGGGTGCCTCTCCAATGGCGGTCTACAAATGTTTCAAGGGAAATATACCTTTATTATATTTTATACAAAAGTTATCATAAACATATTTACATATGGTAAAAAGCATTCGTTTTCATTTATTCTTATTTTAAGTATAGATGAAGTAGGAACAATAAATTCACTTTATGGTAGGTATAAAATATAAAATACTTGGCTGATATAAATGAAATATTTCTATATAATCTGATAACTACATAAAGATAATTTAAAGACAGTTTCAAAACCCACTTCCAAATATTGTAAAATCTAAAAGGAAATTATGATCCGATATTTAAGAATGATTTTTTCCAGAATAATGTCAATACCATGTAGATAATCATGATATTGTACTTGTAATAATTGATCATTTAGGGTCTGCCAAAAAATAAAATTAAATAACTGATAATTTTGCTTTGGGTTGAAAAATTAATTTAAGAAAATATGCATAACATAGATAATAAAAAAACCCAATTTTATCACATTATTTGCAAATTGTTCACAAATGACACCATAACCATAAAATCCCCTCTCCAAAATATCAAAACATTATTCTTACGCTAAACATGATAATTTGAAGAAAATAACAAAACACTTTATTTCTCAATGAAATAATAATTCAAGCACGAAGAGGTTCAAATCAAATTTTATATCCTAATATTATGGAATCCTCATTTATCGTAAGAATAATTCATTGATAAACTGAATTATAAAGTCTATATTATTAATTTTTATTCCGAAAACATGTAGAATTAATTTCCTTTATATCAACAGTTAGAATTTTTACACTTGAAGAATAATTATTATTTATTAATTTGATATTGTAACATCGTAAATATATATTTTTGATGTTAAAATAACGAAAACACGGTACAAAATCATGATTCTATTAAATTGATGGACAAGGATCTTCTAAAGTAATACTTTCACACCCACAAAATCTGACAAATTCTATATTCTCATTGCCAGATTTTGTGGGTGTGAAAGTATCACGTTAGAAGATCCTAATCCATAAATTTAATAGAATCATGATTTTGTATCATATTTTCGTGTGTTTGCAACAGTAAAAAACGATAAGATCCCTTTTTAAAAAGCAAAAAAGCAATAACAGCCAACTATCAAAGCAGATCGATTATAAAACTGTAAAAGACATTGATTATTCATCAGCATAATATAATGTGCTGTCAAATGTCTAAAATAGGTCAACTGGTCTACTGCTAGAATTTACTGATGAGTTCATAACCTGCACATATCATTCGTATCAATGTCGGTAGCAGTAAATATATCATTTTATGTTTACTATTTTACAATTAATGATTCATTCCAATGATTAAGGTTAAAATTACTCATTAAAATACAAATGCTTAACATTTTGCAATCTGCAAGACTTATGTTCTCAAAAATTCAGAATTGTATTAGAGTAGACTTAAGGCGTTGTAATTGTATTATTTTATTCATATTAAATTCAATAGAAAAAAATTTGGTTGAAATGTCATAAGGTGAAATGTGCATTTAATAAGCTTTGCAAGTCAACAAGTAGTATTTCCATAAGGGTAATTACAAAAATTTCGATAAATTAACAAGAAAAATCATAATAAAATTAATTTCAGTCATCTACTGTCATAACTTTATAACTATTTATCACTGTGATTTTTACAGAATTTGCGCTTATTATTGATACTAGATTGTTTCAAAACTAATTTAAATTTTAAGTAATTAAAAAAAATCTCTGATAATTTGAGAGATTTATAATAATATTTTTAAAAACTTTCCAACGAATATTTCGAAAATTGTCAACAGAAGATCATTTGCCGAATTATATTGTTTAAGAAAATAAGACAAGCCACACAGACACAGTAGAAAATAATATTAATTCCACTTATCACGAAATATATGAATAGTTTAGAGATGGATTACAATAGGAACATAAAAATACAAGATGTTCCGAGAAAAGATATCTATCAGATGTAGACAACATCATAATTTGAACGTTTAAAATATAAACTGTGAATTAACGTTGATTTTTAGTTTATCAAAATTATATTTGTCGTAGCCACCTCTGGATGGATACGCTTATAATGTTCTATTTGTCTTATCTTTTCATTCTGTTAAAAATATTTATATTTTTAACTCCATGTTTTCTCCTACCAGAAGTTAAATAATTAAAGACGTTTTTAAATTACGACAATATTTATACTCAAAGTAGCTTAGAAATGTTTTTACTAGATTTTAGTATATTTCCCAAAAGTACCGCCGGGGTTGTATAATTTCTTCATTTAAAAAATGAGGTCGCGATCGGAAAAGTTTGCGCACCAATGGCCTAATTAATAGTAATTTCACCCTATGCAGCATTATTTGTAGAATAAAAATTTCATTCAATTAACGATCTCAAAATTGGGCCATAATTTATTAAAAAAAACTTGATTCCAAAATAGACAAAACAGCAAAAGCTATTGAATACTATATTTCTGATGATTAACTTTCACTCTGTGTATTGGTGTCAATTGGATCCCAATTTAAAAAAGTTATCCAGCTAACAATTTCATTTATTAAAAGTTTAATTATATTTTATTAAGGTTTTTACTATTAAAAATTTAAATAAAAACTAAAATATATCAAAATGTTTATGGGATTCGATTGACCACTATGCAGAGACACCGGAAAATTTTCGATGTACAAAGTGAAGGCTAAAGTATGTAATTTAATCAGTTATTTTTAAAATTATTTAATATATATTGAATATATTGATAAAGGTTTAGTGAAATTGGGCAAAATTTTATTAAACTCAAAATAAGATATTTAAACATGATGTAAAAAAATAATTACCGTATTTAGGAATTTAATATTTTTAAATACTATATCAAAATAAGACTGCAAAATCTTTACACAGCAACATTTATTAACTAAAATTTAATATTTTTTCAACAGAATGTATAGCAACATTAATGCACATGTAATTGACGATAAAAACAAATCCATGCCAGTTTCACGGATTCCGGATGGTTCATTATCATAATGTTCTTCACTTTTATTGTTATGGATATTATTTTTTCGTGTTAATTTTTCCAGTTTATCACAATTATTATTATTATTATTATTATTATTATTATTATTATTATTATTATTATTATTATTATTATTATTATTACTATTTTAAATAATAAACTGACAGGGGATGAACGTTCAAAGGATGAATAATTCTAGAATCCAGTTTCGCACATTTCCGGTGATACTTCAGATGCTTCAGCTTCAATAAAATCTTTAAGGTTTTGAAATTCCTTTGGTTTTCTTGAGTATACTTTTGTTTTCAGATGTCCTTAAGCATGGTCAGTGGTGGTAAATTTGGGAGTCGAAATAAATGGCCCTACTTTTCTTTCAGAATAAACTGATATAGGATTTGAATTTTTATGGGTAATTTTTCTCATAAATTTAACAATTTTTTTCAAATTTTTCATCATAAAGTTTTTTTTGTCATATGACTTTCCCAAAATTACAAACTTTATCACTTTTTAAAAAGTTTTCTCCGTTGGTATATTCTTTCATTTCAGCTCTTATAAATCTTTTCTAACCAAAGTTACTGATTCAAACTTCGCCATAAGAAAAAACTATTTCTACATGTTCATTAATGGAGAGCATAAACACAATTTGATTTAACAATATTGTAATTCTAATTTAATAAAACAAACACATTCCGTTGAAAAATATTAAATTTTAAAATACGATAGTCACTTTTAACACATTATATATTCGTGTTTACTAAATAAATATTATTGATTTTATTTTGAAATTTTAGATGAAAAAATATGCATTCATGTTAATATTCACAAAATGAACTTATTGACGTACTGTTTTCTTAAAGTAATCTAGAAAGTCATTAGAGATTTCGGTAATGTTAAGCATCAACGAAACTAACTCATTCCTTGTAAGGGTGGATTTATGTGGTTATGTAATCGTAATGAAATTAAATCTTGATCAAATGAAGTTTAATAAATTCAAATAAGTTGAAGATTCAGAAATTATTAACTTTAAGTAGATTGTTGATCCATTATCTAAAGATGAATTTCTATATGTTCGAACAATAAAACTAGAACTGGATTAAAAAAGTACTTTATGGTTGCCGTTATTCCCGAAGATGAGTTATTACTATATGAGGAATCAAGTCGAAAACCTTTAGTTGATGCTTCAAAAGAATATGATATAAAGGGAGAAATTCGAGTTAAAAAACTAATCTAAACAACACACACACACACACACACACACATATATATATATATATATATATATATATATATATATATATATATATATATATATATATATATATATATATATATATATATATATATATATATATATATATATATATATATATATATATATATATATATATATATATATATATATATATATATATAATGATTTGGAGAATGTATATAAATTAATTAGATAAAGTTATTTTCAATAATATAAACAAGAAATTTTTTTGTAGAATAAATTTAGAGTAAACCTTTAGAAGATATTAAATTCTTTATGGTAATAAATATTAAATTGACATATCTATTATCAAGTATTTTAAAACCATTGGTTAAATTAAAAAAAAATAAATTCACTTGAATAAACTTGAGGTTAGTGTTTATTAAACATTTATTATAAAAAGCGTACTTAGACTCACATAGAAATTATTTTATAAATTATTTTATATTTGAAATAAGACACTCTTAAAGGTTATAAATCTATAGTTTGTTTTAGTGTATTCGGTTTTACATTTTAAACTTTTTAACTGTTTGCCACAGAACAATAAGGTTTATGTTAGATCAATTGGGAATCAGGAAACTGTCTTGCAGCTGCATTTAACAACATAAATTATGGATAGAGAAAAAGTTGCTAATAAAAACATATGGATCCGCATTGGACTAAAGTTTCTGGTATATATCGTGACAGAGAATGAGAGAAATATTTGTATCAAAGCATAATTTGAAGAAAAAAGTGGATAAATTTATTACGGAAAAGGGATGAGAATTTTTCGAAATGGCTTTCAAATCAACGGTGGACTGTTGGAGAAATAAATCCTATATATCTGCCTTATTAATAATAAAGAATTTAGTTTCACTAATTTTATTATTTCTATGCGAGTTTAAGGGATTTTAGCGTTACCACGTATCTTATAATTAAAGTAATATGAAAATACAAATTTAGAATAAATTTGTTGAGAATTCCAGTTAACATAAAAACTATTTATTATGTATCTATAATTATAAATATTTTTAAGTTAAAATTTTATGGAGATTTTTTTCTCTTTTTCTTTGTGCCTTTAAAAACTCATTAATTCAGTCACTGAAATCGAAATGCTTGTTAAACAAAATTGAAATATAACTCTGAGCATTATTTTAACAAAATGATCTATATATTTAAATTCAGTGTCGGAATAAATTTTAGATTTTAAATATAACTGATTAAATATGGTTATAATTAGAAATAAAACTATTATATTTGAAATCACACGAAAATAACAAATAAAAGTTCATAAACAAGTAATTTAAATGGGCTCTCTAGAGAACAGAACGCAAAAAAGCAGTATAAATAGTTATTTAAATTCCATATAATAACAGTAGTTTGGTTCCAAAATAAAAAAATATTCATTTATTTTGTAAATATTTTAAAATTATATCGGAAAAATATTTTACAAAACTAAACAAAATATAAAAAAATATATTTAGCATATTTTATCATTTCAAAATTCTTCAACTATTTGAGGTCTTCAAGCTTTAGGCATCAAATTTCTTTTGACAGATGACATTTACATAAAGTTTCCCGGAATAAAATCATTAAAATATGTTTCGGCCTACGCATTTGCTGAGAAAATATTTGAGTAATATTGTCTTACGTACACGGTTAAGATTTTATATGGAGGCACATGCATTCCATGGTCATGACAGGATTAACAACTTTTGCAATGTTTTCATTGATTTTATCTACATAAAATAGCAAAATATACTGCCAAATAAACTCGTGTAATTGTAGGGAATGAAGTAAACATCCTATTACAATCAATAATATCCATTTTACTGCAAATTCTCAAGAAAGATAAACAGTAAGATAAAATTGCAAGGAGCTTATCTTATCTCTCCCAATCAAAGTCTATGTAGAGAAACCCACAGAAAGCGAAAGAATCACGCATACTTAATCATTCGAAAGACTTAGTCAATGAAATAAAGATACAGTAAAAAATCACCATTGACATCATTTTAGAGATGAAACAAAATTTTGTAATTATGTGTACATCTACGACTATTACTGTAATTAGCACTACTAAACATTGAAAGCGAACATAATTATGTACCAACTCAATTTTATTAGTAATAGATGGGTTATGTGATAATACATATAGGTGTATAGGTAACTAATAATATATAATATATAACCATGTAGCACAAATCTTTTGTGCAGAAAAACAGTTTTGAGAAAAATCCCAATGAATTGAGAACAGGGTTTAAGGACAACTGACAAGAAAATTTAGGGTTCTAGGACAAAATGTCGTGGTCAAAATGTCAACATTGAAAAAACAAATAGTAAAAAAAGCATATATAAACAATAGTATGCCATTTTTTGCACTATTTATTTTTTCAATGTTGACATTTTGACCAATGACATTTTCTCCTCGTGACATTTTGCCCGGGCCATTTTGTCCGGCTTTTAGTATATGTTTTATGATAATTATTGTTTTTTAACTTGCCTATAATAATCAGTGAATATTTAAATTCTACACAAAAACATTGAAAAACCGCATTAACAATACAGGTTAAAAGAAATTAAACGCCGTTACGATCGGAATTAAGACCATATATGTTTCATATTTTCATAATATTCTTTAAGTTTCCCAAATAACGAATGAATATCCAGGAAGCTGTGTTTTCCCTTGGCTTGTCAACTGCGAACATTTTTATTTAAGATCAAATGAAGTGAGTAGAAGACAGACAAGTTTTAGGAACAGAAAATTTGAGAGTTATCGTTAATAAAAACGAACGTGTTGGCATAACAATTAAATTCATAGCCCAAAAATCTTCGCTCACATTTGTAATACCTTCTACGTCAGGCATAACAATTAATGTTCAACAATATCCTTTTTATATATTTTCTTTATCTTTAATCGGTTTTCATTTCCAATTTCATTTATTTTCATTTAGTTTGTGACTATAAATAAATGTTTTCTATTTAACAGAGATTTTTGGGATTGCGCTTTCAAGTAATATTTGAAGAAATCAGTGTCACAAATTTCTGTTAAATAGAAAATTTGATAATATATAGACGAATACTAAATGAAGATAATATGGTTATAAAATGGTCATTTTGAGTCATTCGGGTCACGTTTTATCACATTTTCAAATAACTTTGCAAATTTAATACTAATAAATAAACTTTAAATTAATATATTAAGAAATAATTTGTTTATGTTAAAAATAATTTTTATTAGTTTTTTGAAAAAGTTTATAACTAAGAGACAGTTTGATGTAAACAAGACCCGGAACGCCGCGAAAAAAGCTTTGAAGGTAAGGCATCTGATTATGAGTGTTGAATTTGCATTCTATTTTACACACACTAGTTTAAAATGTAAAAATAATAAGATTATATTTATAAGTAACCAGTTAAATAGATGAAAAAGCTCAATAATCCACATTCCAAATTAAATTAAAACACATGCAGTAAAATACACCAATTATTCCTGTGAGATTCTATCTGTCACTTTTATAGTAAACTTTGGTAAATTTAAATATATATATATATATATATATATATGTCATGTGCTAATTGTTAAAAATGAAATTAATGAGAGGATTCACAAAAATATATACTTACAAATAAGCTCGATGGTCTCGGATCTCTATCAGGAATAATAAAAGAATTATTTGATTCATCAGATTTAAGATTAGGAATATCTAACTGCACATTAGTTAGATCGTTGTTTGGAAGTTCCGAATCATTTTGAACAGAAATATTTTCATTTATGATTTCATTAGGATCACTGGGTAAAACAAACCCTTCACTTTCACTCGATTCCGCCTTTCTATCACTAATATCAGTTGAATCTAGCAAACTCGTTTCCTTGAGTTCTTCAAAAACATCGTTTTCAGTGGAATTAACTATTTCTTTATCGCCAATAATTTCGGTCTCCTTGACATCTGCATCAACAATAACTTCCTTTACTTGCTCAGACACTTCATCCTTTAAATCTGTATTGAATGTAAATTTGTCACCAGGCACAACTTCATCTGGAATCGATACTGAATTAGAGGATTCTGAATACATTTCCGGACGTGGTTCCAATTGTGTTTGCTCTTTATATCTATTTGCTAGTTCCGGGGAAATGTTAAAAATAAATGGTCTTTCTGTTTTCGCCAAAGAAGGTTTTCTTTCAATTACATTATCAGTCGATAAATGCAATCTATTTTCATTTTTTGGTAACGTTACATGATCAATATTTGTTTCTTTCATGAATAAATTTCGATCCGATAATCTATATGAAATATCATGTTTTGAAATACTACTTGATCGACTTCTTATCCTTGCTGTAATTTCAGATGGTAATTCGGTTGTTGAAGACCTTTTTGAAGTTATATTAGTATTAAATTTTGTTACTTCATTTTCGTGATTATAAAAATATTTATTTGAATCCTTTGGAATAAAGTTGCCTTTAAAAGAAGTTCGTTTAGGAGTTGGAATTCTATTTGGGGATCTTAATGAATTTTGGGATATAACTTCCATACTTTGACGATTACTAGAATTCAATGTCGCATAGACTTTCGGTTCAGTTTGTAACGAAATCTGAGAAGTAGACGGTTTATTTATTGTCATACAAGAATTGCTTAAAGTGCTTTGTGACATCTTTATTTGTCTTGTACTGTTTTTCAATGTTTCGGCAATGTAGACAGCATCTCTTACTTTAAATATAAAATGACCCATACCTGTGGTACAATGTCTTCCTGCTTCTAATTTAAATAGATTATCTTTGGCTCCGAATCTAAATTTGAAAAATGAAAATAAAAATGCAAATAGTAGTAATAATCACTAATAGTTTATATATATAGCAGACTAAATGAAATACATTAAATGAATAACAATTTCAAACCTTTACTTCTAATATCATTCAAACATATGAATATTTATTATTGTCATGCTTGAGTCCAGAAAATTAACACGTTAGATATAAAAACATTTAAAATTTAAGGGAAATGATAATAATAATAATAATAATAATAATAATAATAATAATAATAATAATAATAATAATAATAATAATAATAATAATAATAATAATAATAATAATAATAATAATAATAATAATAATAATAATAATAATAATAATAATAATAGTGATAAACACCTGATAAAATTCTTTGAAAAATTAAGACAACTTTTGAAAATTAAATAAAACTTAAAATGTTAATTATCTTTTTAAACTTAACCTAAATATACTATGAATTTAAGAATACAGTTCAGCAATTTGGATTCCAAATTGCCAGTCATTATATTTATAGAAAACATTGATGTCCTAAGTACTAAGGGTCGCCTGAAACCTTTTGAAAATTAAGTTTTTAGTTTAAGCTATACCACTACTACTCTGATTACACTGCAGCGACGTAAAATACTATGATTCTTTCGATAGATTATAAAAAAAAATTATATTAAATTTGTAACTAAAATCATGGTGCCTATAAATTTTAAAATATTTTAGAAGTCAAATACATAATATTTATATGCAAAAATGCAGTGAAGGAGGAGCAACACCTTTAATTTTATTGCTGAGGTTGTCGCAACTTGGCAAATGATATCAAGGGTCACAGTACTAGAAAGATTGGAACCGCCGTTTCAAGCCGATTAAGAACAGTGATTTATAACTTTTTGAAATGTTTTGTTAAATCATACAAATATATACTACATCTATTCGAAAAAAAAAATCCAATTTAGGAAAACATTGATCCAGATGAATAATTTATTATTTGTTAAGTTTTAAATAGGTCATTGATAGCATCAATCAACTAATTATCTGAAATTTATTGATTAATAAAATATTAAAAGAAAATAGATCAAAAGTAAACATAAAATAAAGGATCTTGATTTAAACTAATAATTTTAATTTTAGATACTCCACGATTATGTTTCGGTTAGGTTCTTCTAACCAATAGATATTAATGTTCTTTTTGCAATTAAACATTAATATTTCGGAATTACCACATACATCAAAAATCTTTTGGATCACGAATTCCATATTATGTGAACTATGTTAGATATTTAATGACTATACAAAGTGATTTACTTATTCAAATTTTCTAAACATCTGTTATCTTTTATTTAACACTTAAATGTACGACTTTTACTTTTTAAACTAAACTATTATATTTTGATAGAATTAAAGGTTCAAATTATTGGCAGTATAGCAGAATCATCAATATGTAAATCTGTTTTATTGTATTAAAAATATTAGGTGAAGATCTACATCACGATTCCATCTAAATAGCGCACATACAAAAAAGTACACATAAAAAATGTGCACAGCAAAATTCTTTTAATAAATAAATAAATAATAAATAGGAATTAATTGCTCTGTTGGATAGTAAAGCAAATCCATATTTTTATGCTATTTACAAATTAATTAATAAATGTTTTTTCAAAATTTAATTTTAAAATCGCAATATGCTAATGAATTAAATACACTAATATTACATAAATTTCAAAGACTTATTTCAATATTAAAAAGTATCAAAAATATTTACTGGTTTCTTACAACTTAATTTAAAATTTTACAACAAAAATTGAATAAAGAAAAGTGGAAAGGCCATTTCACAAATGCTGGTAGTAATAGCAATTATGTGAATGTTATTTACAAGAAAAGGAGTCAAAAAGGAAAAAATACGATTATCTCTGACATTCAAAGATGATTCAAATTATATGGTATTCCATCACAATACCGAAAACCACAATTGAAGTATTCCAGAAGAACTTAAAAGACTTAAAATAATTTTTTCAAAATAAAAACACAATTTATCGATTCTTTTTATGATTTTAATTTCATTAATAGAAAATCTATTTTCAAATTTTAATTGAATAAAATGTCTTGACTTTCTATTTCTATTAACAATATTTAGTTTTCATTTCTACAATTGATGAAAAATAAAGTTTCTGTTATAAGTTGGCACCACATTTATATAAATCTTTTTATTGAAAATTTTGACAATTCTCATATTTTCCTTTATAAATTTGAAATCAACATTATGGTACTTGATGGGTCAAAATGCCCTATCATGCTACTTTCAAAGTTTTACTGTAGTTTACTTTTTGAAATGCACCATATAGAAATTTTGACGGTCACTGGTTTTGATAAAACACTTAAAACATTAAAATAATATATTTGATAAATTTTTAAAAATACAATAAAATTAACCATAAAAAATGATCATAATTTGAAACTGCGAAAATTAAGTATATATCAAAGTGCAGACATGACATGTTTTGGATATTGTAATAAATATTTATCATAAATATCTTAATATAATAAATCAATGGCCGCCAACTTTATATCGCTTTTCATCTTCATTTATGAACATAAATAAAAAATATATAATAAATATTATAAGTGAAATTTCAAGTTAAAATATTAGATGGGTAAGAATGAAAATTAAATTCAGAATTAGTAAAATCTTAATATAGTGCTGACAAAAGCTCGAAACTAGTTTATTATTAGGACCTGCACTAGATATCACAAAAAAAGCTTGCGTTATTTATTTTAAAAAAGTATCAGACATCCAACAAAATATTACACTCTTACTATTATTATTATTATTATTATTATTATTATTATTATTATTATTATTATTATTATTATTATTATTATTATTATTATTATTATTATTATTATTATTATTAAATTTTATTTGTATCATGTTCAATAAATATACTAATAATAAATTCTGAATTATTAATACATATATTGTGTACTATTAATGATTTGATTGCATTTAGCAATTAATTCATTTTTTAATTGAATAGATACTGAAATACAAAAGTTCAGTCAGAAATTAATTAGTTATGATTATATAATACAATTTATATTAAAATAAATATTGATCAGAATTTTATAAAACCTAAGATAATTAACTGAATTTGAGCTGAATCTGATGATCCTAACTTGCAACCTTCTACATTTTTTATAACTATTTAAATAGCAATATTGTGAAACATTATTTGTAAGATTATTACAGAATTTCTGTGTAATATATAGATAACTGATGCAAATGAAATTGATGTTGTAAGGTATATAATTCTTTATCATAAAATTTAATTATATATTTTTATTGAAATTTATACAGTAACTTTAATTTCATCAACAACTGTAACTTATTCGACTTCAGCAATAACCTTCTTTGACATGATTTATGTAAATTGTTCTAATTCAGTAATAACTCTAACAATTTCGTTTTAAATGTTTAATCTGACAAAATTGAATATTGAAATTCTCATAATAAAAACAATGTAATCTTTAAATCACCAAGAATCAACATTTTCTTTACTGTGAAGGAAGAATTATTTCCATAAAATTATTATAATATATTTTTAAAAATTTTAGTATTTAAATTACTATTAAATTTTTATTAAAAAAACTTAAATTTTTGGATCAAGACCAAGAAAATGAACTATTACCTATATCTTAGAATAGACACTTTGAGATCAACCATTGTAAATAAAGATTTAAATTAAAAATTACCCAATTTTTTAGAAATCATAATAATATTCCAGAAAAGTGGTTCCTAAAATTCTTTTTGCAGTGAATTTGTACATAAATTCAAAAAAATATTTAAAAAGATATTTATAATTTAAAGTATAGAAAACTATCTTCAATGCCATGAGTCTCTATTTTCTTTTGGGGTCGAAAATAATATTAATTCACATAGATAAAAACTGAAAAACTATTTCAAAACAGAATAAGATTTTAACAATTGAATGTTATTATTAAAATTCCAAACCAGTTAGAATTCAATTTAGAATTTAGAATTCAATTAATCTTTTGGCACATTGTTTGAGCCAAAGTTTAATATCTATTCAAAATTTCTCAACAACTTAACAACAAAAGGATACATTTCTTATGGGTTAGTTTTGCATATTAAGGAAAACTTTTTAAAATTAGTCTTTAACTATACTTTAGGAACTTACAACTTTCTTTGTAAGTAGATATAATTTTATTCTTTCCCAGACACATAATTTACATATTCATGTTTTCAATTATTAATTTGTTATTAAATTAAGTTAAATCATAATTATAATAATTAAGTTTGTTAGTAATTTCGAATATTTTCGAATATATATATATATATATATATATATATATATATATATATATATATATATATATATATATATATATATATATATAAGATTATATATACAAGATTAACAACTTCAAGTTCTCTAAAATTTGGAAAATGAGATCATATTCTCATGAAAGTTAGCATTTATTATGACTTATTGTTTTCAGTGAAATATTTTAGGTGTCTCTAATAATTAGTACGCACACAATTCCACATATCTTATATCCGATCTCAATGCTACACAGTTTGCATATTTTTACGTTTGTGAAATTTACCGTAAAATTCATTGAAAATTAACTGGATAACTAAACTGGAAGTAAAATAGAGATAATAGAGAAATAGTTAACGGATTATTGACCTAATTAATAAGTTATTACTTTCAGTTAGAAAAACACAGAATCTTAACCAAATAAGTTGCATATAAAACCATTAAATATTCACAATATATTGAATCCAATTTATGTTAAAAAAGTAATTCACAAACCTTGATATTTTTAAATTTTCACATTATTTCAAGTGAGATATACGAAAAACTTTAAAAAATCAGTTAATTTTAGCCAAATCAATATTTACAAATAAAATAATTTTAAATTTTAAATTTACCTTCGAATGGATGCAAATGGGAATCTATGAATTGATTCTCTAGTATTGACATCCAACAATTCTAATGTTTCATTTCCTAATTTCATGATATAATTTCCTCTCATATTCAACTTTAAAGAATCTGTCGTCATTTCCACAGTTACCAAGTGAAATTCCTCTGTTATGATAATAATAATAATAATAATAATAATAATAATAATAATAATAATAATAATAATAATAATAATAATAATAATAATATTTTCAAATTTCCTAAATATACCTAAGCTGTATTGAAGAATTCGCCGGATAAAGATGTTCATTAAATTCAATAAAATATATAAAATGCACATTGGCATAAGATTATTGATAAAATATTGAAAAACTTCGTGATTTCATTATCGTAACACAAGTGCAAATATTGAAAAAAAATTCAATAATTATAAAAATGATAATAGCACCAATTCACATGAAATTACGTCATTATAACATCCAAAATTAAGAACCATTTATTACCTTTCTGTAAGATTTAATGTAATATTTATCGATTATAGAACATTAAAATTCAAAACAGAGATATCATTTAATATTTTCAAAATATTTCAAATTTTGCGATCAAAACATCGATGATCTGAAAACAATAATTTTATGAATAATAAATTAATAGTTTGTCGAATAATTTATTCATTATTATTATTACCTGTCTTGTATAAAAGCTTCTGGTAGTGGCTCAGTAATTTTACATCTTACGTATATATATATATATATATATATATATATATATATATATATATATACACTTTATGATGTATACATAATATAATGATACGCAATATTCACTACATAGAACATGTAAGAATTTGTACAAAGCAAATACATTAATTTTATAAGCGAGTAATAAACTTTAGACATAAAATATATTTGTCAAAAACGTTGAATAGGTTAATTGGAAATATGATAACACTTTCATTTAATTATATTTAAAAACGTATTGGAGTTCTATTGAAGTTGTATGACTATGAAATCGGGAACAGAACTCATTCACAATAATTTGACACATCTAAAATTGTATAGATTTATTCGAGTTATATTTTATTTATGATATTCATAACGGACTAATTAATACCAAAGTAAGAAATTAAAAAATAATCAAATGTCATCTATGTTTGTTCAAACAAATAACAACAGTTCGAGATTAATTTGATATAGATAGACATTATTTATTTATACAAATATTCACAGTCCAGTTCTCATAATATCCACATAAATCATTTATCAAGAGAAGTTAAAAAAAGTTTACTAATAGATATAAAAATATTCATATCAAATTCCTTTCATCCAAATTATATTATATTCTAATATATAACATCTGTGTAATAACTTTAGGTTGAGATATAAATGCACTAAAACTTTAATTTGACGTACAGTAATACCTTGTATAACGCTCCCTCTTACAACGGTGTTTCGTTATAACGCTAAAAAAAATTTTGATATGAAAAAATCATTAAAAAGAATACATAAACATATATAGTAAAATTGATTTCTGTGTATTTTATTTCAAATTTCCATACATTTTTGTTTATATTTTGGGGATTCACATGAATCATTTGAGTTTTTTTAGAAACAAAAATTAAACAGTTAATCAGTGTTTCTTGATGAAATGTTCCTATTTATTTTTGTAAATAACTAAATAATTTCATATCAGTAATGTCGGGACGGAAAGAAAGTGTGAAAGATTTAACAAGAAATTCGAGAAGAAATTTATCTATGGATATAAAATTAAAAGTAATTCGAAAAATAGAAAATGGGGAACGTCAAGTAGATGTATGCTGTGAATTGAATCTACCCGGATCAACTGTTAGAACAATTATGCAAAATGCTGAGAAAATTAAAAGATCTGTGCAATCAACAACATCACATTCAGCTAAAAAAACCTCTCGAACGCGTAACACAATGATTGAAAAAATGGAAAAACTGTTGACTTACTGGATAGAAGACCAAAATAATAGAGATATGCCATTGAGTCAAGCAGTACATAATGGAGAAAGCAAGAGGTTTATTTGAAGAGTTAGAGAAACAAAACTCTGACGAACCTTCTACCAGCTCATCAGAAGAAACGTTTGCAGCAAGCCGAGGATGGTTCGAGAAATTTAAGGTTCATGCTAATATTCACAACATAACAATTTGTGGAGAAGCCGCTAGCGCCGATGTAGGTGCCGTGAAAGATTTTACTAAATCTTTAAAATCATCGATAGCGGAGAAAAAATATCCCCCGGAATTAATATTCAACGTAGATGAGACAGGGTTATTTTGGAAAAGAATGCCTTCCAAAACGTTTATTTCTAAAGAAGAGAAGCGATCTCCTGGATTTAAAGCGGCCAAAGATCGGCTTACCCTTTTATTAGGTGGGAACGCTTCAGGCGATTTTAAATTGAAACCGTTGTTGCTGTATCAGTCGAAAAATTCTCGGGCAATGAAGGGTTACTCCAAGGATAATTTACCTGTCATTTATATGTCCAATCGTAAGGCTTGGGTTACGGCTGTTATTTTTGAGCTATGGTTTGTGAAATATTTTTGCCCGACAGTAAAAGATTATTGCGAGAGTAAGAAACTGGAATCCAGAGCTCTTCTTAGAATTGACTAATGCACTTGGGCATTCAAAAAATGTAGCTGCGCTTTCAAAAACCATACCTATGGAAGTTATTTTTTTACCTCCGAATACGACTTCTTTGATTCAACCGATGGACCAGGGAGTTATAACGAATTTTAAAGCCTATTACCTTCGGAGTACATTCAAGCAACTTTTACATGCAGTTGATGTACAATAGTAAACAATTTTGAAATTTTGGAAAATTTCCAATATCATGATGGCGATTGAAACTATTAGAGACTCCTGGAATGAAGTTACAAATGATTCCATGCGAGGTGTTTGGAAAAAAAATTCTTCTTAAAGAAAATGAAAATTCTGTTCCCGATAACTTGCACTCCATTATCGTGGAAACAGCGCAAATTGCACATGATGTGGGGTTCGACGATCTAATGAACGAAGACGTAGAAGAGATAATCAATTTGCATGATGCAGGCCTTTCCAATGAAGATTTAATCGAAATCGGAGACTAATCATAACAAAACCACGAAAGTGAAGATGATGAAAATGTAGAGCTGCCAAAGAAATTGACAAAAAAGGTTTTAGAAGAAAATTTAGAAATAATTGACAAAGCTTTAAACGTTCTAACTGACAATGACCCTGATTCTGAAGGCGCTGGTTTTATTAAGAGAGGTGTTTCAAAAAGTCTTACTCCGTACATTGAAATTTTAAAAGAGAAACAATCGAATCGGCAACAGTCTAAATTAGACCAGTTTTTCTTACGGAATATGTAGAATTTAATTTAGTTTTTCTATTTTGAATTTCATCATGTTATTATTTTATGTTTTTGATACATACATATGTATTTAATTTACATGAAAACATATTTATTGAAAAAGTATCGAATATTTTTATTTTGAAGTATATATTGAACTGAATTAAATGTATGTACCTTCAATTTATTGATTAAAAATGAATTAAAAATAATAAAACATGAAAAAAATGGTATTTATTTAACACAAAAATAATGTAACCCTAAAGTTTAGTTACTTGCCTCCTATAGCGCTGTTTTCTATTACGCTCAATTTCCAGGAACGCATATAGAGCGTTGTACGAGGTATTACTGTACTCATTTATTATAATTTAATAGTTAGAATCTCTTATTTTCTTCGCCGTTGATTGGTTAATTTTAATTTTTTCTCCTTCATTTTTATTAGACAATGAATAAATAAATTCAAATAATATACAATTTTTTAACTAAGGTTTTATTAAGTGTTTATTATGATTTACACGTGTCTTAATATTGTTACAAAATTCTACAATGATTTACTTCATCAAGAATTTAAGTATACAGAAATTCATCAATCAATTGATAAAATTTCAAGTAAAAAATGTATGGGTCACGGAAATTTAGACATTTAAACGATGGATCATGCTAATTAATTTGGTTCTTCACTGATGACTTTTACTTCCAATTATTGGGGGAAATATTCATTACGTGTCATACTTACATGAAGTTCGTTTGACAGTTCCTATGGTAGTAATGCTCAAAATACTGCGATTCACAACACCATCAGTTATAAACAAATATTTTCACGGCAAAATTTGAGAATGTTTTGTCCTATACATTCTCTGTTTTGAATTCATATATATATATATATATATATATATATATATATATATATATATATATATATATATATATATATATATATATATATATATATATATATATATATATATATATATCTCGATGAAATTGGTGCATATTAAAAGACTTATGTCTCAATTGTTTATAATAATAATAATAATTGTTTAGACTTCACCATTTTTAAATATTTATTAGACTGAATTTTGAGACATTTAAAACTATTTCTCGAAATTTTAATTACCCCTGAATACTTTTGTTCTTAATTTTCAATATAACTTACCAGTTGTGAGCAAATGGTGTATCGCGGACAAATTTTAAAATTGCCAAAATAAATAATTAATTTATAGAACATAAGGAAAATTAGAGGATTTAACATTAAAAATAATCCTATTTAAATAAAACAAAAAAACTTTAAACTAAAAAAGGTATTTGGATAACATAGTTGAACGACTTTTAATTACGTAACTAAAAATGTTTTTAGAATTTTATTTATCTTTATTTGAATTTTGATTAGGAAAAATAGGTTTATGGTCAAAATCAATAAGAAGATAAATAATATTCTAAAGAAAAAAACTGATTAAAAGTGAATGATTTTACTAAAATTTTACTTACATTTTACTTAAATTTTGACTGGCAAAATATACATCAATAATACAAATAATGAGCCAATTCTAATTATAAACTGATCTTCGTTATATGATTATTAGAAAGTTTTTTGTAAGGATAGTAGTATTTTACTATATGTCAATTATCAATATAACCAAGTTACAATGACCTCAGTATATGACGAATGATTTAAAGAAAGATGAAGTATGAATGTATCTGTATGAAACAGCTGTATCAATAATGCCACTAAAACTAATGATACTCGATTTATAGATTATGCATATAGGACAAAATATAAATAGTATTTCGATTTAATGTTCGGGTTGGATTCTATTAAATAAATATTTACATCTAATGCCATGTTTTTAACTGATGTAGTCAACTGGTGATGGTCAAAATATTGACACAACTTGTGCATCTGATCCGTATCATCATATTTATTAACAACCTATTTTTACTAGTAATTTACACAGTTTATTTATTTACAATGAATATAGTTCCTATTTACATCATTTTCAACATAAGTAAGGACCTATAACAATATTTTCAAAATACTCTTTCAATGACTATAATATTTCAATAATTAATTTTTTATAACATTGAGAACATGTATATTATAAGAACTTTTTTTTCAAATTTCATCACTGATTTCCTTTTCATTGACATTGTATTTATTAAAAAGCTTGACTATGAATCATTAATTATATCGATGTTTTTGATATTTACGAATTTTCGGCACTGTCTTTTTCAAGTGAATATCAAAAACAACGATGTATTTACTGATTCATAGTCAAGCTTTTTAATAAATACTATATATATTATCAGGTAATATAATATTAATCGTTAGTTAATCCATTCTTTATTGATTTGCATTTATCAATTACGAATTTGAATTTATTATTATTTATCATTAAAAAATTGCTCTATAGTTTAGTAACTAAACTTTAGTTAATATAGCTATTAGATTTAATTTGTTTATTTTGTAAAAAATATGTTTGTTATTTGGACTTTATAAAGAATTTTGGATTTTTTGTATTAATTATAAGAAATTTTTCGACATTAGGATAGGGTAGCATATCTCCATAATGTAGAATATAAAAACTATAGATATTAAAGATTTTATAAACAATTTTTATTAATTTTTCTCTTAAAAATATATTTTTAAAATTAAATTTAAATAATCAATTATTTTTTAATTTATACTAAATATATTTAAAGATTTAAAAAATTTTCGGATCCAATGATTCTATCAATAAAGCTTTTATATGATTTTATCAATAAATTCTTATTGTGCTCACTAATATTGGTCTATGGTGTTCACGAGCACAAATACAAAGATGACAGGAAGTCCTTTCAATATACGTAGTAATACACTAATTAAATTTAAATTGATAAACAAGATCCTAACACAATTTAACCGAAGTTTGAGATTTACTAATATATATTAGGTAATTTACATGAATTAGGTACAATATTATAATGTATATTTACCAAATACTTTCTTATATTTGTCTTATAATCATCCTTACACTCACAACTAAATTTATTTACTTCACCATCTAACCCACTCATATCTGTCAAATTACACTCAGGCATTCTCACAAATAGATTCTTAGGATTATTAATACATTTATAAACAGTCTCTTTTATCATCATTCTCCATCAACAACTCAGCCAATTTACCAACACCTTTTACTAAATATACAAAAGTAAGAGATAAACATCATGAAGGATAAATCAATGTCTTCACCATATTTGCTTTACACTTAAATGCATATGAGATAGAAATAGTGAGAGAAAGAGAGATAGAAACAGAGAAACAGGAGAAGAGAGAGAAAGAAAAAGAAAGAAAGAGAGAGATTTGCAGCTTAAGCTGAAGAAGAGTTCCTAAGTGTAATTCAGACTGGTGATAGTGACTTAAATTCAAATCAAAACAAAAAAATACGGTGAATGATAACGCTATCTCCAGGAACATTGTTGATGATATGGTTGAAAACTCCGAGTCCGCTGATATTTCAAATGATGATGAAACAAATTAGTAGATAACAAATTAGAGGATAAATCAAATATGATTTTAGATAAGCAGATCTTAAATGATGTTATGTTTTACATAAGTTTCGAATGTTTTACTATAATTCCGCCGTTGTCACGGAAACCG
Organism: Schmidtea polychroa; assembly: GCA_959609185.1. Taxonomy (NCBI): domain Eukaryota; kingdom Metazoa; phylum Platyhelminthes; order Tricladida; family Dugesiidae; genus Schmidtea; species Schmidtea polychroa. Next base: position 63,061 of record CAUHTR010002115.1, read on the forward strand.
TTTTAATGCATCTATGGACAAACCTCGTCCCAGATTAAACAATAACTTAACAAACCTTGGGTATATTTTAAATGAATGAAACATGAATTATAAGACATAAATTGCGTACTGGCTAATTTCCTGCCTTTTGCCCTTAATAAAATCATTCAACTGATCAATTTGGGTTTAGGTCTCTCAACTAATCACAATAAATCATAAAAATAAATAACTAAAAAATGTTACATCTAGATATAGAAATTTTAAATGAGAGAATTGAGAAACAGTAACATTGTGGGGAATTTAATGAACCATAAAAAATGGATTGAAGTTATTAAAACTACAATACTGAAATGATTACTATTATTACCATGTGAAGTGGACTGATAAGCATCATTGTCATCAAGTGAAATATAAACATCTTGATAATTCGACGGCTGGGGACTCAATTGAGTCAGCCTGGATGATCGTAAAGTAGATGAAATCGACATTGCACTTTTATTTTCCAAATTGTAGTCGCATGGTGGATTTGTGCTAGTCTTACTGATAAATCCGGTGATTAGACCGCACCATTCAGTAAGACTATCTTCCAAATCAGGAAGTAGATATAGTTTTTTTGATCTTAAAAATCCAGCTGGAACAAGTTTTATTGCGAATTTGAAAACGTTTTCAAATCTAACTGATTTGATTTCGCATGACTTAAATTGACAGAGATTGCATAGAACATTGAGACGCTGATTGCTTATTTTCGATTGATAAATTTGAGACAGTGTAGCAAAGCCACTGAAATTACTTTCAGATTCTGATGTACTGTCACCAGGATTTCGATCAAAATTTTCAGATTTTAGATGAAGAAATGTTATGTTTTGATGATAGAGCAATTTTCCGTAGCAAAGAATCCAGTCATTCTAAAGTAATTTTTTAATTGAATTTAAATAAATTTTATCAAATATCTATTTAAAGAAATTAATTTTCAAACTTACCTTAGTATTTTTTATATAATTGGATTTAATAAAAAATTTAGCAGATTTCATTGAAAATCAGAAATTGTACCAAAAGACATTAATTTTAATGAATTAGTCAAACAAAATCATAATTTTAAAATTTTAGATATTATTTTATTTTGATTTTAAATAATTACGTAAACTTTTATATTTTATATACTAATAATTAAAAGTTGAATTACTTAAAATTTTTAAACCATAAAGATTTATATTTTAACTTTATTTTCACACTCTTCATTTTAAATCATCTACTTTAAAAATCCTGGGTTGGGCTGGGTGAATTAATAAATTATATTTTTTAAATATATGTTGTTTATTTGTTAAATATACATATATATTTAATATATGTATATTATAATGGTCGTTCGTGTCTGGCATCGGCACGTACGTTAAGTGGTTATTAAAAAATATGAAAAGAAAAGAGTTACCGTTGATGTTTCATATTGTTGGGCTAGAACTGAATTGTAGACCCAAATCTGGGAAATGTAACGAGATATGGTGGTCCAGAACACTCACACCTAGACTATATTC